>APFE031592441.1:0-33088 GCA_000404065.3 Pinus taeda | reverse complement strand
ATCACAGGTTGAGACTTCCCTTTTACAGGTTGAAGTTTTACCTTTTATGCGGGGTGAGGCCTCCCTTTTACGGTTGAAGGTTTCCCTCTTTAAAACAATAGGATCACTTACTATAGCAGAAGACTTACAGCTTCTTGCCAGTTTTGGAAGAGTTCCGGGAACTGCACTAAGCGTTCCAATGTTGGTGGCCATCCTTAAACCACCGCCCTTTATACCAACATTTCATAGAGCACATTCAACCTAGTGCTGCCATGCATTTTTGCACATTCTCTTCTTTGACTCATACATAACCCTTCGGATTAAGGGGGGGAATGTTGGACACCTAATCCTAAATGGGTTAGTGTGGAAGCTAAAGAGACTAAGCAGTCCAAGGGACCTTGGGATGTCAATCCCAACGGTCACCACATGTACTATAAATGTGTATCATTTGCGAATAAAAATTGAACTGCATGTTTTATCTTTTACATCTTTCTCGCTCCCCATGTGTGTTTAACAATTTTGATAATGAATGTTGTGACTTGTAGAAAAATGGCCAATGCCTTTCTTACTGAACAACATTGAACAACACAAGTGTTGACAATGATGATGCACACCTACATCTTAATGTTAATAATTCAACCTCCACCCACCCTTAGTTGGTTCTCGTGGGGAAAACTACTATGAGAACAAGAATGAAGCTCGCTTCACTCAACAATTTCTAGATCAAGCAACAACTTGCACAATTAATCATAGACAACGAAAACAAAAATAACTTTCTTTCTCAAGAATTGATTGAAAAAATCCAACTTTCTACCACGCATCCCCAACCATATCATATTGGATGGGTCCACGAAGAAGAACCTACTTTATGTTTATAGTGTTTTATCATATTTTCCATTAGACCATTCATTGATACAATTGATTGTGATGTTACACACTTCTATTGTTGAGATGTGAATTCTTTCGAGCCCTACCAATTTCACAAAAAAGCACAAATTTGTGGGTATTATAACTTCTACAATTAGTTCTATAAGGATAATAAGATCTACAATGTTGTCTCTTCTTTCCCTTATTCTGCGTTTGCAAGAAGATAAGTTATTAACCATATAAATATCCACGAGTTGAAAATGTTTGATATGTTGCCATGCTCATCCCCATCCGCATTCATCTACTTGATTTATAATGCTCACACTTTTGCATGGAGATGTATTTTTGAGCATCAAGTCCAACTCCAATCCTCATCTTACTTCAGACCATGCCCTACTTTTCCTTTTCCCTTGATTGTGGAACTCAAATACTCTTTATCATCATGCTTCCACAAGGGGTTAAATTCTTTGACATAATATGTTTTTTTTGCCTACCTATTTTGTCGACATGGCAATCCTGAATTTTTCTAACGCACACTTTTTTTATCTCCTCCTTGGTGTGAGGACGGTCATGCAGATTTATGTCCCATTTGCCTAACCACTTTTTATTTTGCTTCATCCACATATTTTTCTGACGACTTAGCTCCTATTTGACAACCAAGTTGGGCCATCGGTGCTTATCCATATTTTCAACCTTCTTTAGGTAACTTAGTAGATGAATGATCAATGAAGCGTCAATTAGAAACATACCAGCCTCAGCTAAAAGTATATTGTATAGAACCGTTGATTTGACTTTGAGGCTACTTGTGATTAGATGCTTTTGGATTCTTTCTATTGGCGCCATTTGCGGCTTGACATGTTACTCCCCCATATCTCACAACCATATAGGATAATTGGCACCACTAATAAACCAAAGAGGGTTTTCTTAGTCTTCCAATCCCATAATTATGCTTGTCTACACTTGTTCGGGAGAAGGTAGGAAGCCTTCCACCCTCCTTGGATTCTTTTTTATCTACATGCTTCCCAGCCGACCCTCTAGTGGAACTCAATTCCTAGATATTTGTACTAGTCTACAACCTCCAAGGGGTTGCCCTCAAAGAGAAAAGTATCCTATTGTTTCTTTCTTTTTAGGGAGAAAATCATGACCTTAGTTTTGTTGAAATTTACTTGCATTTCTCGCATATTGACAAAAGAGTTCCATAGCTTTCAAATTCTTTCTCAGACCTATCACAGATTTAGCAATAAGGATAAGTTCATCGGCATATAAAAGCGATTTCACCATATATCTTGCTAATTGGATGCCTTCTTGATATTTCTTATCTACTCTTCAAGCTTATCAATATATAAACCAAACAAAGTGGGGGAAGGAGGCCATCCCTGTTTGACTCCTATGTCATTGCCAAAGCATTCAGACATACCCTCTTTTGTTTTGATTTATTCTCTAATGTGCTCATATAGCTTATGAACATCAGGTCTATATTCCTTTGGGGCCCCTTGTTCTTCCATTCTGTGCCATATCTTATCTCTAGGGATAGTATCAAAGGTTTTTTTGAGGTCAACAAAGCAACAAAATGATTCTCGACCATTGTTATCCCAAACTTTTTGAATGAGATGCTTTAGAGTGATGCAATGATCAATGGTAGAATTCTTAGGCCTAAAACTAGCTTGCCCCTTTGCTCTTTTCTCCTCGTTTTCATCTCACACGTTGATTCTGTTCTCTAGCATGCTCGCAAAAAGTTTTCCAAGAAGAGGGTCGATCATAATAGTAAGATAGTTATATGGGTTATTGATTTTTCCAGTTTTGTGAAGAGGTATAGCAACACTTGTTGTCCATTCACCCGGAAAGCTACCTTGACTGCATTTGTTAAAGATCTCTTTGATGTGTGGGGCTAGAAACTTCACACCGCATTTCAAATATTATGTCTGCATACTATCAATGTCTTGTGCTTTACCATTTGCCAGTTTCTTTATACCTTGCTCAATATCCCCAGTCAATAATAGCTCTATTGAGGAGACAATCATGGGAGGCTTACTTTTCTCATTCGTCCACTCATATAGAAGTTTTGCATAGACTAGCCACTAGGCATCTGTGATACTGCTTTCAATTTTTTTTTCTTGTGTTGCGGTTCCTTCCAGAAACCTTTGGGATTATGTTTTCCCAAAGAAATAAATTCTTTCCTTCTTGCATTCACATAGCTTTATTTTTTTTATTTTATCAATTGCTTGTATATAATTGTGATGGGACCCATCCCACTTGGCGACACTTTATGCTTTATGTTGTGTCTCGGATCGATTACATGGCGGATGGATGATATTTACCCGCGGTTCTGTAGATTGGTGGTAGCTGGGTAGTAAATGCGGGCCTTAATGACAGTACCCTGCCTCGGTATACTCCTCAACCCTAATGTTAATGCGGTCTCTCGATCCTTCCTTTGGTTATTGTTCTGTTGTGCCGAGGGTTTCTCCGGCTCTGTAACGAAACTTATGGGTAATGTGTTGTGGTTTGACTGGTTCGGGATACTGTATGAGACCTTCGTTTTGCCTCTGGTTGTCCTGTTCGTTTGTTTGATAACAAAGCTGTCTAGCTATGGAGGTTATTTGCTTGGTTTCGTGCTCAATCCTTGGTAAGTCACACTGCTACTTCACTGGTTCTAGCATTTATGGATTCACTGGTCATTTTGCTTGCTTGTAGTTATGATTGTAACATCGGTTGGTCGTATTCGACTGTGGTTCGAACTTAATCTCTCTGTTCACTGTTATATGGCTTTCACTGTGCGGTTTCTGTATGCGCTACTGGTTCTCTGAGATTTTCAGTCCAAATTCGATTTGTTGGTAATTATTTGGGTTTGTCTACCTTCTCACGACGCGGCATTGGTTTTGGTTGGAAGCACAGGGTTTCTCGAAATGCGCCTTCGAAGTCAATACAGGTACATTATCTTTCTATGCTTCAATTTCACCCTCTCCTTGTTCTGGGTCTAACCCAACTTGCCCCTTTTCTCTCCAGTCGCTCAATTTCATTCACTGTTCCAGTTATGGCTTCTGTTCGCGTCCTCCAGGTAAGGATTTCATTTTCCAGATTGATTTTCTCTACAGGGCTTTGTTCTCCATTGTATTCTTCCTGTACCATACACTAATTTTATCTTTGGCTCCTTGCAGGTCCTTATAGGCGACCTGGGCAGCGTATTCTCCTATGCTCGGCTGTGTTGGTTGCTTGTCTTCTGGGTAGGCCTGAAACTCGTTTCTGTCTGTGAATGTTGGTTTTTTTTGTTCTGAGGATGACCCGTCCACTAGTCTAGTTATTTGGTCATTGTAATATTATTCGTCTGTAGTTTTAGTTCTGTTTGACTCCGTATGTGAAGGTACGAGAGTCCAGCGTGACCTTGGTTGCTGGTCTGTTACAAACCCTAACTCAGGGTTTTTCGTTTTGACCTGGGTTTTTGTAATTCAGTCGTATTTGCTTCAATCATGTCTAGACTGGTCTCTGTTCCATGAAATGTGACTGAGCCCTACCGACTTTGCTGTAGGCTATTGTTCTGGGCAATTGAAATGAAATTTTAATAGAAAAAGAGTGTATGGTTATTTGTTACCTTGGCATATTCGCTTGTCCGTCGTTTGTGTTGTTGTGCAATCGAACGTGAGCGTGACTGGTTGTATTATTCGGTCGTTGTTAATTGAACATTGTAAATTTGTGATGTTGCTCCACCGCGTGCGTAAATAAGTATGTGACTATTTATTTGGTGACTCTGAATTCGCTAAAATTCTATCTGCTTGATTTATATTCGACTGTGAATTATGCTTACACAGTAGCCATGACAATGTAATAATTTATAATGATACAGTAGTCCATTAGGTGATGAAAATGTAAATGAAAATCAACACATAGCTATACAGGCAATTTAGATGGACAGTAATTTCTCTGGTTTTGAATGCTTGGTATTTTCTATTTCTGAATTCACTCAACTTCCCTCCTTCTGAATTGAACCCCTTTCTGTTACATGTATTTTGGCTTTATAGCCCTCTGTTTTCAGTTGACGCTTGCAGTTGGTTTAACTGTTACAAAAATGGTTACATAACTTCTATTTCTATCCATAACTATAATCATTTGGCATTCCAAGACTTGTAGGAATAGTTGATGGTTATTTTTCCTAATTACATAAACTAACTTTTAATTAACAATCGAAACTACAGTAATCCTAAACTGGAAAATAAAAGAGGTATCTAACTTTTGCTGATTCTGTAAAATAACATAGAAAGAAAAATTATTCCCATAAAACCTTGACAGTTTACTTGGTCACGAGCTGTTGAACCTAGTTAGATTTTTGCCCAATTACTGTGAGCTGGATGCTCGTGCATCAAATCGTGTTTTCTTTGCTTGAATTTTCTTTAAAGGACCTTTTCACCTCCTTGCACTCCTTGTCATACCAAGGATTAGCTGGGAAGGTATTTGAGATCATGTGTTTCCATATGGAAAAAAATGTCTTTATCCTCAGCTATGGGCCCCAACCCCGGGCCTCTTCTCCATGGGTAACCTCTACAATTCCATCTTACCATGTTTAGGTACTCCCGTGGGGCCCCGAATACCTATTTCTTGTTTGTTAATCTATCAGTGACTTTGGCTTTCTCATTTTTCAACCATGCCCAATTTCCTCCCTCTCTTCTTGATTTTACTTCCATTATTTCCTCTTTTCTTCTTGTTGGGTGAATGTTAAATCTTGGTCTAAGTATATACAAGTGCCTTTGAGCAACCCTTTATTCCTCGGGATTTTAGACTTGTTCTCTATGATTCTTAAAGTAACTCTGACACGTCTATTCCTTCCTTCTACCACATTCTTTCCTATCTCGTTGGCCTGTTGTATCCCCCCCGTCCAATGCAACTCATCCTTGAGAAAATTCCTTACTAGAATATTCGTTCTCTCTTTTTCCCCAAAGTACTTCAAGCCTTTGATGATGATATTTACCATTTTTTCTTCTTTGTCCTTTCCTTTCTCATCTGCCTCTTGACTTCTTTTTCTATAAATTCCTTTTGTTCACCTGGTGGTTATTTTACTACCTGGGCCCATGATTTAGCCTCTTTTATTTGCTCCATTAACTTGTTTTCTCTTATTTTCATGTCTACCATTATTGACTGAAATTTTTCCATCTGAATTGTGTTAGTTGCTCCCGTTGGCTCTAAAAGTGGAGTAAGAAGAGAATCATTGTGATTTTGAACTCATTTCATAGCAAAAGAAGTAGATATCTTTGTGAAAAAAATATAGGAACATGAGAAGAAAATGTTGCTAGTTGAGAAAAGGGGTAAAGGAAACAACTTGAGCTTTTGAGGCATGGTGTGTAGGTATGTGTCCAATGGTGTTAACACAATCTCATCTTAACATTCTTCAAGTTGTTTCTGACTACCTAGTTGTTTTGTAGATTATAAAAATGTGAGTAGTTTAAAAAATATAATTTTAGGCATTGACTAATAGGAGCACCGAAAGGTGGGAAACATTAGTTCCCAGCTAATCCTATGTTAAAGAAGACATGTACAAAATAGTGTTCACAATAAGCGTAGAGGTATTAAAAATTATAGTTGTCGAAGGTTTAAATCCATAATATCAATGCAGTGTAGATCACATGAAACCTCCTTAATAGACCTTACATGCAAGATCACAATGCCATCTATAATGGATACTACATCACTCACAAACTTCAAAAGATGGAAAGGTTTTCCAAATTCGTTTTTCCTTCTAAATTTTCCTCTATTGCCAATTGATATGAGTATAGGTAGCCTGCATTGTACATATTCACAGATGAAAGAAGAATGCAAATACCAAAAGGAGAACATAAAATCATACATGTTGTACACTATTGTTTTATGTGGTTATATTTGTAAAAAAATGGTGGAGAGTAATCATACTTGAAAATGTCTCAAAGGGTTACAAATATCATATGCAAAGTTACGCGAGTGATCATCTATGACCGAGTCACCAATGGACTATTGATGACAAGGTAGATAAACTACAAGACATAAAGTACAAAATAAATAACACACAAATATATTACATATTTGGACTAGATCCAATAGGAACTATGGACAAAGTATGATGAATTTGTCCATGATAAAAATAAATTGTCTCCAATTTCTATTGATTGTACACACTTTCTACTGAAAGACATCATCATTTGTAGGAACTGAGATGATGGGAATACCCTGATTGGGTACCAAAAGAATGGATGTTAAAATGGGGGGTTATGGAATAATTACAGGGGCATTGATGTTCAGTATAGAATGTCCTCTGAAATGGTAGGGCTCGGAAAAAATCACATCTCAATAATAGAAGGGTGTAACATCACAATCAATTGTATCAATGAATGGTCTAATGGAAAATATGATAAACACTACAAACATAAAGTAGGTACTACTTCATGGACCTATCCAATATGATATGGTCGGGGATGAGGATGAGTGGTAGAAAATTGGAATTTTCAATCAATTTTTGAGAAAGAAAGTTATTTTTGTTTCCGTTTTCTATGATTAATTGTGTAAGTTGTTGCTTGACCCAGAAATTTTTAAGTGAAGAGAGCTTCATTCTTGTTCTCACAGTAGTTTTATCCCACGAGAACCCACTAAGGGTGGGTGGAGGTTGAACTATTAATATTGATATCTAGGTGTGCATCATGAATGTCAACACTTGTGTTGTTCGATGTTGTTCAATAAGAAAGGCATTGACCATTTTCTCCTAAAATTCATAACATTCATTATCAAAATGACAATATTTCCAATGATAGAATTAATTGTGATTCAAACTAGGCGTTTCTTGATTGTGAGCAATAGCAAGTAGCTTAGCGTCCTGGAAGATATTTAGGAGGGATGTTCCAAGAAGGAAATTGGGAAGAGCTCAAGCTTTGCATCAATGTGAGAAAGAAAACCTAAAGTATAATTTATGAAAATGGATTTATTTTGTTGTTTAGTTGTAAAAGGTGGCTACATCCTCCATTGGATGGAGCATCTTTCCACTTCTTGCAATTCCAACCCTCCCTTAAGAATTGGAATTTTTTGATAGAAGCATCTAAGAGATAACTCATATTCCTTATCAGAAGAGAACATTGACATAAGATAACTCATATTTCTTATTAGAGGAGAAAATTGACATAAGTTATTGCAAGGGTTTGAGGGCTCTTTGATGCTTTTAATTGTGATTTTACAACTCTTTTTTAAGTGGATGATAGATTGTGCTTTTATTACTATTTTTTCTTCGATGACATGGATTGTGATTTTGTTCTATAGCTATGAAAAAATATGGAGCATATTTCCACATCTAAGAGATAATCTGAGTTGTAAGTTGCATAGGATAGCTCTTTGGATAAATCATAGTGCTTATCAGAGGAGAAAATTGACATAGGTAATAGAAATGGTGAGGGCTCTTTGATTATTCTAATTAGGTTCAAATATTTAATTCCTAAACTATGATATGAAAATGTCAATGTGATGACATGAAAAGGGGTTTTGATCCTTCTTTTATATCTACATGCTTCTATTTTAAAAATTGTATTCTATTTTTGACTAGGTGATTTTATTACTATTTTTGCTTGCATAACATAGATTGTGATTTTATTGCTATTACTATTAGAATGATAAATTGATATAACTAAAACTCAAAAATAGTAAAGACTGATGAGTCAAAAAATCGGTCTAAGGTCATTGATATCTAGAGTCAAGACTTGAAAGTACCGAAAATTTAAAATCGACAATGAGAATTGAAGGGCCATTGTAGGGAAGGAGAGGCTAAAAAATAGTTAAATGTAAAGTTAGACAGAGATGCATTGCAAGAAAAATAGAGGTAAGCTTGGTAAGTTGAATGAGTGAGTTAGGGATTCCAAATTAATTTAGGTTTTGATATTTGTTATGTAATTTTATTTTTATTTTTTTAACTTATTATTTATTTATTTATTTTGTTTTCTTTAATTTTTTTATTCTTTTTTAAATTTCAAGCGCTATTATACAAAATTGACGGGGGTGTTATCTCAGCCTAGCTTCAGAGTATAACATTCAACGATTTTTTTTTTTCAAAAGATTCAGGCGCTAACAGTTGGATTTTTAGCGCCAATTAAAAAATGTCGAATGAAGTCATTGACAATCGGATTATCAGCGAAAATTCAAAAGCCATCAAAATAAAGGCACTGATGGTGGGATTGTCAGCTTGGATTTCAAAAAATATGTCTATTTTTAGAGAATTAATAGCTCACACGTTAGTAGAGGATCGAGTACCAAGACAAGCGAGCACTAGCCAAATAAGTGATGTGACGTGTCATTTCATGATTTCACATTAGAATTCATTTGAATTTCTACCACTGAGGGTAATAATCATTGTAAACTAGTGATATGATAGGTCAATTTTATATATGGTTGATTTACTATTTCACCATCACGTTTAATCTCAACTTTTTATGAAAAGAATAGTGCAGGGTTAATAGATTATGTTGTGTTATCCACCAAGGTAAAAAATTAGTTATCCTGCACATTCATAATTGCATCTCGCTCTCGCTTCTATTGCCTATGCTTCTGGACAATGATAGTTATGGGAAAAAGTGCCAAATTGCATAAGGGAGAATCTCTAGGACCTGATCTCCTCGAAGCATATCCAAAAATTCGAAACAATTTTGGGAGGTTGGCTGGGACGAGTTCTTTTTCAGATGCAACGATTATTGTGATGGGGTTGCTCAAGCCTTGATGAAAGGGTTTGATTGTCAGGGGGTTACTGTTGGAGATATTTCTTTCCCTTTCACAGATGAAGTTGTTGCAAAGGCTACATGTCTCTTTGTTGATAGAGAACATTGGTTTAAAATCCACACCTTAGCTGGAATTGACATTCCTTTCCTTTTAAAAGATGTATATAAGGACAAAACATGATGTTTGGTGATGCAAAGATCTTTGCTAAAGGATCAATGAAACCTTCTCCTTAGGATCACTCAAACTTATTTCACTTGTGAAGGATGCTTCAACAGATTCAATATGAATCATTTTCATTTCTTACTCATAATGCTGGAGAGGTCAAGATGAATGCTCCTTTATTTTTATTAATGAGTCTTAAGAATATGTCAGCAAGAGTTAGGGCCAAACCTGATGTATCATCCCACTTCATTTATCACAAGAGTTTAATCAAGTTACTAATTGAAATTAAGAAAGATTAACAAAACATGGGAGCATCTTCTTTTCTTGGGGGAGTTTGTAGAGTCTGTTGCACCTAAACCTAAGGCCATTAGCAAAAATAAAAGAAGTAAGAAGCTTGTTGAACCACCCCAAACCTAGAGCAGGGGACCTCATCTGTCCAGACTAGAATTCAGAGGAAAATTATGATGACAAAACCTCCTCCTCTCGTTCTTGAAATGAAAATGGTCTACACGAGAAGAAGTAGGAGAATTATGGAAAGGAAAGCCATGTCTTGTCCTCTTATATCATCTCCTGAACATACAAAATTTGTTGAACCAATAGAGGAAACAAAGGAGGAAACAAAGGCTGAATTTGTTGAGCCTAAGACAAATAAAATAAAGGTTGTTGAGGAGTTTGCACTAGTTTAGATCTATGGGGGAAGAAGGTTGCACACTATACCAGTTAATAAATTGAGGTTGAAATTCAAGCTCAAACAAAACCCTAGCCTGGCATAACAATTCATTGAGGTAGATAACACACTTCACAGATATCTGGTCATAAACAAATAGAAGCCTGCTAGTTCTAGGAAGCCTAAAAAACAAAGCAAAGAGCCTACTCCTAAGGTCAAGAAGACTAGGAAAAGGAGATAGAGTGAAGCTGATATTTTATTGGAGGCACCTAACATACTTAAATGTAGAATTTGCGGTGCATTTTTTTGTTTTTCCAACCTTCTGGGATCATTTTTATATAGCGGAGACATTTAATCCATTAGCGCTATTTTCACTTCATTTTGGATGAGTGGTGATAGTTACATGAATTTTTGCCATGTTTTGAGAAAACAATCATTTAATCTGTCAAGGGTTCCCAATTTTTCTCTCGATTTGAGGTATGCTAGTTAATCCGTCAACGCTTGGGAAAAGCCTATTTTTTTAAGGCAACAAGAAGTAGTTTGGAGCAAATACAACCCTGAAGGAAGGATCTACGTACTAAATCCCTTTTCTGTGGATCAAGACCAAATTTCAAGAAAGATATTACCATACCAAGTTTGATGATGAAGTAGGGTTTTCAAAAACTTTGGGCAGAATATCAGTAATCAGTTAGATCCTTAGCTTCAGCCAAGTCTTCAACAACAACATAGTTCTCAAATACATAATATTATCATCTTTTTTTATTAATGAGGAATGTCATGTATTTAGTTTTAATTAGAGATATACTTGCCTATTTTGAGATTGTTGTAATTAAGGTATTTCTAAAAACATGCTTATGGTTTTGCAAATACTCTATAAAGTTGATAATCAATAAAAACGAATGGTTCAAAATTTGAGAAAAATTGTAATCAGTGTATGTGATTTGTTAATGTTGGTTAATCCTAGATGAATAGTGATAAGAAGAACATAGTGTTTCAAAGTTGAGAATTCATGTATTGATACATCCAAGTCTATTTCTTGGTGAATGTGTTTACCTCTATTATTTTCATTAAATTTTTGTCTTCCTTATGCTTGAATGAAGGTATTAAAGTAGAATTCATGCTTCATTTTCATGCTCTATCTTTACCATTTAAGTATCACTTTCCTCATCTAAACTGAAAAAAATTCTTCTATCATATGCTCTGGTTTAAATAGTTTTTTGTAATTTTCTCTTACCACTCTCAATAGCAAGGTTGTCTAAGGATAAATCAACTATCCTACTCTTAGCCTCTATCACTACATCCGACATCCTAGTAAACGTTGATAGATTTGAATTTGCTACGGCTTCATGCCCAAGGATACACTTTCTCTCTTCCTTGCCATCATTTTCAAACCCTACTAAACCCATGATCTAGCCACTGTACTAAAGACACAACCAACTACTGAGTTGACACTGGGTAGTTTAATTGTAAAGGAGAGAGCCCTCTCTGATCTGAAAAGGTTAGCCTTTGGCCCTAAAGATTGGTTTGAAAGAGTTACCTTAGGGTGTTCCCTCTACATACTAGGAAAAACTTAGAGTGATAATTGGGGGCATACCCCCCTCAAAAAGGTTGATTTTGGGCTTGGTGCTCCTGATTAAATGCTAGTTCCAGACCCTCATACTTGATAGAATACATTAGAAACATTGCAATCCCCCAAAAATTGAAATATTGAAACTGTTAAGTCTACCGAATTTTGAATGGGATATGAAATACTATTTTCTCTAGATGAAGTCCAATGAGGTTGAAACCACTCTCAAACATCCCGAGTCATTTCATTGTAATGTTAAAAATGTAAGTAGAAGGATGAAAATGAAAGGTAAAGGAGAATGTCACTTTTACTTTAATAATTTAACATTACCATTAATTACATAGCATTAGTAGGGCCTTAGGATTGAATATTACACTCTTCACTCATAAATTATTGTTATCAAACAAAATAAAGGGTGGACACCAAGAAGCATCCCTTTTAGGGAGTTACGTCCCCCACATTAGGGAAATGTCCATCCCTATGTCTCCTTTCATCTCCCAAAAAGGGGGATGCAGGTAAACGTTTCCCTAGAGGTACCCCCATCCCACGTGTGATGGATGTGTGAACCTAATAGTGAGGGATGCGTCCCCATGGAACACTAGTTTCACTTTCATGTCTAGCAACCTCAAGGAAGATCAAGCACCTTTATCAAGTGTATTTAGTTGAAATAGAAGCCCTCGCTTACACCTATAATGGTTTGAGCCACAAAAGTTCTAATAACATATGGAAAATTTTGAAGCAAAAATGACATTAATGCAAAACAGAAGTTTCAGCAATTAACCAGAGAAATGTTGGATCCTAAATGTGTAAACATTTAGTGTTAGGGTTGTTATTCTATACAAAAGAAAATAGTGGTGAGAATGGACAATGTTTCAATTCTTAACACCCTAATCTTCTAGGCAATCCAAAATAAAGATACCAAAGTGTTCTTGATAAGTTTCATCCTTCCAAGGAAATCTCATTATGACTAAACTAGATATGGAAATCTTACTTGTTGCAGTAAATGCAACAGTAAAACAACCTTTGATCTCCTTCAACTAGGATCATAAATCACTTAACATAATTTTCCTTATGTTTTGTTAAATTAAAAAACATATAATAAAATTTACCAACTTGGACCAATGTTAGGAGAATTGAAAACTTTCATAAAACATATATAAGATGATGTTATGTAACTATTCATCTCTTTATTAGGATTGAATTTTTTTTAATAATAATAAATTAATTATTATTATTAATAATATTCAAAAAATAATTTAAAGATAACAAAATTATATATATATATATATATATATATATATTTATATATATATATAAATTATTTTAACTTTTAAATATATCAAATATTCATATAATTATTTAAATTTATATTTTGAAAAATAAATTTAAATTAAATATCAAAAAGTATTATCATTAAAATAGAAGCCCTCACTTACACTTATAATGATCTGAACCACACAAGTTCTAATATGATATGGAAAATTTTGAAGTAAAAATGAAATTAATGCAAAACAGAAGTTTCAGCACTTAACCAGAAAAATGTTGGACCCTAAATGTGTAAACATTTAGTCTTAGGGTTGTTATTCTATACAAAAGAAAATAGTGGTGAGAATGGATAATATTTCAATTCTTAACACCCCAATCTTCTAGGCAATCCAAAATAAAGATACCAAAGTGTTCTTGATAAGTTTCAGCCTTCCAGGGAAATCTCATTATGACTAAACCAGATATGGAAATCTTACTTATTACAGTAAATGCAACAGTAAAACAACCTTTGATCTCCTTCAACTAGGATCATAAATCACATAACATAATTTTCCTTATATTTTGTTAAATTAAAAAACATGTAATAAAATTTACAATTTGGACCAATGTTACAGAAGTTGAAAACTTCATTAACATATATAAGATGCAACAATAAAACAATCTTTGATCTCCTTCAACTAGGATCATAAATCACTTAACATAATTTTCCTCATATTTTGTTAATTAAAAAACATGTAATAAAATTTACAATTTGGACCAATATTAGAGAAGTTGAAAACTTAATTAACCTATATAAGTGACGTTTATATCCATATCATCTCTTTATGATTAAGTTTTTTAATAATTAATAAAATTAATTATTATTATTTATACTATTTAAAAAAAAAAAATTAATTTGAGTATAATTATATATATTTATATATAAACTTTTTAATATATAAATATGCATATATATATAAATATAGTTGAAAAATAATTTTAAAATTAGTATCAGAAAATATCATCATTAAAAAGAAATATAAATATACATAAATAAATAATATACGTTGAAACTCTTAAACGCGTAATCTAAGTACATTATTACTATTATTCTAAAATATGAAATAATTCTTTTATAATTTATTAATAATTAATAATAATATATCACAATATTATTTTAATATTGATTTAAATAAATAATAATAATATTAAATAATAAATATGTATAATTTTATTATTTTATAATAATAAAGAGTTTATAGGAAATTACTTTCGATCTTTTAATTATTATTATTATATATATATATATATACACAACACGATAAGAGATACATATATTAAATATTTTTTCATAATATTAAATAATAATTCTATGAGTAATAATTAATAAAATTTTATAATAATTTAAATTTTATTTAAATAAAAAAATAATTAAATTGTAAGAATATTTGAAATTTTATTAATAATAATAAATTAATTATTATTATTTAATAATAATCTTATACATATCAATAATATTGTGTGTCAATTAAAGTTATAAAAAAATGAGAGATTTTTAATATTTATTAGGTTTATATACATCTAATTTGAATTTCAAATTATAGAACTTATTTTATATATTGATTTAAAATTAGTGATTTATTATGCTTATTTAAAATTTGATAAATAAAAATATAAAAATAATATTTTCTTTAGATTTAAAAGAAATTTGACTCTTAATTTATGGTTATATATTATTTCACTCTATCATTCTCCCAACCCACTTTCTATGTGAATTCCTTATACAACAAAATATAGCTTATATAATATTACTATTTCACTCAACCCTCAGAATCTCCCCATTTAATTTATTGTACAATAAATTTAAATGGCAAATACATATCAAATTTTGATCATTACAAAAATATTATTGCAAATACAAAAAGATGCCATATCAAATTTTCCTCATCCTCACACAAATTCTCATATCAAATACACGACTAGTCAAATATCATATTAGATTTTCATCATTACATTGAAAAATATTGTAAATACCCAAGCATATAAATATTCCTTCATTTTTTGTTACACACAAGATTGTAAGTACACACACAACAAACATGATGAAGGATACAAATACAAAATAAAAAATAAATACAATCAAGAATACAAACACATAATAAATACGACATTAAGCTACACAGATGTTTGTGAAAATTTGATGCGATGCTCGCATACTAAACATCATATTCAATTTTCATCATTACATTCAAAAACACTATAAATACACAAGCATATGTAAACATTCCTTAAGATTTTATTACACACAAGATTGTAAATACACAAACAAATGTGATGTATAATACAAACACAATCATAAATGCATACAATCAAACAACAATCATAATTACATTCACACATATGTGAGCATCACATCAAATTTTCATATTTATATTAAAAAACATATAGATATACAAGTACTCAAACATCATATTGAATTTTCATTATTACATTAAAAAACATTGTAAATACACAAGCATATATAAACATTCCTTGAGGTTTTATTACACACAAGATTGTAAATACACAAACAAATGTGATGAATAATACAAACACAATAAAAAATGCATAGAATCAAACAACAGTCATAATTAATTCAAAGATATGCGAGCATCACATCAAATTTTCACAAACATATGTGTAGCTTAATGTCGTGATGAAGAATACAAACACATAATAAAAAATGCATACAAATTAAGAGTATAAACACACATACAATCAAAAGTACAAATCCACAATTAAAAATGAGAAGAATCAAGATTGCAAACACACAATCAAGAGCACAATTCAAGTTTTAATCATTACAAATAAGATTGTAACTACATAATCAATACAAATGCACAATAACTACACTAACATAACAAGCATTAGAAATACATAAACATTCAAACATCAAAATCATTGCAAATACACAAGAATACAAACATCCCATCAAATCTTCTTATTACATACAAAATTATAAATACTACAAACATTGCATGTCAATTTTTGATCATCATACACACATAATTGTAAATATCCGAACATATAAAATTAATGTAGAGAGTAAATCAAGCCATATGCTAAAGAAAATCCACACACATTTCAAACATGCCATCCACATTTATTGTAAATGCATAACTATGTAAATAAAGGCCAAACAACAACCAATCCCATACACAATAAAAAATACACCTCCAATAATGAACGTCACAAAAAACATTGTAAAGACAAAAAAATACATTGAACATTATATATCAGATTTTGATCATTACACACAAAAAAAGTTTTAAATGCACAAACATAATATAAACACCAAATTATATATATTATATATATATATTATATAATATATATTATATATATATAATATATGCTAAATAATTAATTAATTTTTATTATTCAAAAATTATTATATATATATAAAAAATTATAAATAATATTAATATAGTATTAATTAAAGTTGGAAGAGTTATTTAAAACAAACTTCTTCCAAATTCAAGTTTCATATCTAAAAAACATTCTCTTTTATAATATATAAATAAAATAATGTAATTATAATATAAATATTTTCCTTAATATTTAAATAAACATTATAATCGATTTTGTAATAATATTTTATACAAACCAAAATAGTTAGTAAAATATTTATAATAATATTTCATAATTTAGTTAATTGATTAACTCACAATAATCAATAATCAAATAACAAAAATACCAAATAGGATAATATTTATTCTTTTAATTAAGGAAACTTATTTTATATTCTAGAGCTAAACATATAAATATAATCCAACTCTATATATATAGATATAATTGGATTATATTATAAATATTATTTCATATAAATATATGTTTAGGTATTATAAATAATTTAGTTATTTTTAAATAAATGACAAAGTTAATTATAGATATGAGGGAAAATTATAATGATTATTTAAATTTGGTGATTTATTATTATTTAAACTATGATAAATAAAAAATATAAATTTTATATTTAAAAGGAACTTCACTTGGCTTCCAGAATTTTATGATACAAATTTTCTACTAACGAGGCCATCTACGTGAAGGTGGAAGCTCATTTGGAAGCTCATTTGGCCCCTCCCGCTCACTCCTAATTTATGGTTATACTACTATTTCACTCATCACTCCCCCAACCCCACCTCGTATGTGATTTCCCTATGGAATAAATAAAGTTCATTTGAGCTACCCCTCACTTATAGTTTATAAATATTACTATTTCACTCAACGCTCTCCCAATCCCCCCATTTAATTTCTTGTGCAGTAAATTTAAATTCAAAATACATAACAAATTTTAATCATTAAAGAAATATTATTGCAATTACAAAAGGGATGCCATATCAAAGTTTGTTCATTCTGACATAAATTCTCACGTTCCAAGAATATCCACAATGACAATGAACAAATGACAAATAAGCAAACAGCCCAATCAAACAACAATGATCATTACATTAAAAAATATTACAGATATGCAAACATCACATCAAATTTTCATCATTCTATTCAAAAGCATATAAATACACAAGTACTGAAACATCATATCAGATTCTCATCATTACATTAAAAAACATTGTAAATACACAAGCACACATAAACATTCATTCATATTTTATTACACACAAGATTGTAAATACACCAACAAATGTGATCAAGAATACAAACTCACAATTAGGAATGCATACAATCAGTAATACAAACACATACAATCAAGGGTACAAACACACAATGAAAAATACAAACAATCAAGGGAAAAAACACAGAATGAAAAATACATAAAATCAAGAGTACAAAAACACAATCAAGAGCACTTTTCAAGTTTTAATCATTACAAATAAGATTGTAAATACAGAAACAATACGAAACACATGATGAATACATAAAAATTTAAACATCAAGAGCATTGTGAATACACAAGCATACAAATATCCCATCAAATATTCTTATTACACACACAAAATTATAAGTACTACAAGCATTTCATATCAAATTTTGATCATCATACACACAATATCAAATTTTGATCATCATACACACAAGGTTGTAAATATCCAAACATACAAAATTAATGTATACACTAAATCAAGCCATATGCTAATGAAAATCCACACATATTTCAAAGTACATGTCAAACATGTCATCCACATTCATTGTAACTATACAACTATGTAAATAAAGCCCAAACAACAACCCTTCTCATACACAATCACAAATACACATCAAATAATGAACATCACAAAAAGCATTGTAAAGACACAATGATATATTGCAAATACATAAGGATGCCATATCAATTTTTGCTCTTTCCGGCACAAATTCTCACAATCCAAGCATATACACAATCACAATGAACAAATGACAAATAAACAAACAACCCAATCAAACAACAATCATACTTACATTCAAACATATGCGAGCATCACATCAAATTTTCATCTTTACATTAAAAAACATATAGATACACAAGTACTCAAACATCATATTGAATTTTCATCATTACATTCAAAAGCATTGTAAAATACACACTCATATATAAACATTCCTTAAGATTTTATTACACACAAGATTGTAAATACACAAACAAATGTGATGAATAATACAAACACAATAAAAAATGCATACAATCAAACAACAATCATAATTACATTCAAACATATGCGAGAATCACATCAAATTTTCATATTTACATTAAAAAACATAGAGATACACAAGTACTCAGACATCATATTGAATTTTCATCATTACATTCAAAAACACGGTAAATACACAATCATATATAAACATTCCTTAAGATTTTATTACACATAAGATTGTAAATACACAAACAAATGTGATGAATAATACAAACACAATCAGAAATGCAAACAATGAAGAATACAAACATTTCAAAGTACATATCAAACATGTCATCCACATCCATTGTAAATACACAACTATGTAAATAAAGCCCAAACAACAAGCATTGTCATACACAATCACAAATACACATCGAATAATGAACATCACACAAAAGCATTGTAAAGACACAAAGATACATTCAACATTGCATATGAAATTTTGGTCATCTCACAAAAAAGAGTTTTGAATGCACAAACATAATATAGACACCAAGCACCTAAAGAAAATTCTCACACATTTCAATATACATATAACATGCCACTCATTCATTGTAAAACACAATCATATAAATGAAACTCAAACAACAATCATTACACAAAATTCTGCATTTAAATGCATCATCACAAAGTTATAGAAAAACACATCAATCAATGTATACAATAAAAACATACAACTTGATCATACACAAATTGAACCACTAAACAAACATCCAAAAATTGTGCAATTGTCACAAAAGCCACTAGTTGGAAAAATATAATATTGGCTAAATCAAATGCATTTACATAACTTCAAGTTGATTTGAGATTTTAAATTTTCAATTAACATGTTATAACTATCTATATTGATGCATTATTTGACACTTTTAATCTACAATCTATTAAACTAAAACTATCTAGTTCTAAAATAAACAAATAAAAGCAAATGAAAATGTAAGGTAAAGAGAGGGACACAAACCCTTGAGGATAGCCATGGTCCATCTTCAAGAGCAATGAGAAAGGGCTTTTAGCCCCTTCAAACAAAATAATACTTTTTATTATTATGATGTTTTAGAGAATTATATAATAAACATGAAAAATAAATGCAATCTAGTTTGTTTTGGCTCGTGATAGCATAATAAATTCATATCTTTTGTCATGACTTGTAGATATTTAATCTATCTTAGCATGCTTGTACATTCTTCATGTCCTTCTTATCATCTGCATAAAAACCAAAGACAAACAAACAAACACAACAACCTCACTATAAATTATAAATAAATGCTCATACACAAAAAAAAAAAAAAAGAAAAGAAAGAATGTGAAGATACTTTTCTTTAAATATGTATTTTTGATAAAATCCCTCAATAACTCTATAATTATAACACCTAGCAATCTTATATTATAACATAGTCAGTCAAGAAAATGATTACCTTTCCTGCTACAGAATATTGCATATTTGCAAGGTTACAGCATTGGGAGACCGGGTAAGGCCACTACTGGACACCGCAAGGGAGAAACTGCAAGGTTACATTCTCCAGCAAATCCCAGCCTATCCAGTTTGCCTTCCAACAATATACTCATATTTGCAAGGTTACACCATTGGGAGACCGGGTAAGGCCACTACTGGACACCGCAAGGGAGAAACTGCAAGGTTACATTCTCCAGCAAAGCCCAGCCTATCCAGATTGCCTTCCAACAATATACACCAGGTGTAATTAAGCCCTTCAAAACTGGTAAGGAAAGGGTAGCTGTTAACAACAAATAATGAAAGCAAGCTAATCTTTCAATTACTTAAAAATCATACCGGAAAAGATTTAAAAAAGAAACCATTTTCTATTAGTATATTTTCCCGTGTAAGAATAAATGTCCATGTCATGAGTGTAACTAAACACATAGGTGGCCATGTGAGGAGAATGTAAGCGCACCCTTTCCATTATTAAATCATAGGCATTACAGTATAATATAAGCTGTAGACCAGAATCAATCTGTTTCTGGTGGTAAATATTTATATTCTCAAATTCCCTATTATTCCATTATCAAATCATAGGCATTACATTATAATATAAGGTGTAGTCCAGAATCTGTTTCTTGAGGTAAATATTTATATTCTCAAATATCATCGTAGTACAGAATTCATATTTCTCAACCATCAGATCATAAATGTGCTGTAAGATTTAAAACAAACCATTTTCTTTGTCTGTAAGAATAAATAACAATCAAATCATAAATATCCATGTCATGACTGTAACTATAAAATCTAAGCTTACCAATTCTATTTTAAATATTATAATATAATCTCTTTTTGGTGGTAAATATTTATAGTCTCTATATTTCTCTCTCGATTATTTTTATATTAATAAAACATTTATAACTGGAATGATATTTTTGCTTTCAACTACTTTATATAATATAAAAATAGAAAGAGAATTAGAAATAAATCTGAAGGCCAGCCTATGAGCTTGTCAAACGCAATTACACCGAAGCCCAAGCAAAGCAAATAAACGGAAACCCTGAGTGAGTGAATATACCATAAAATAAAAATTTAAGAATGATTAAATACAGAGAGCAAATTTACCAAATTAAGAATCAAATAAATAGTTATGGCGTTTTATGTAATCTCATATGTACAGGCTAATTTGGCAGTGGGCGAGATTGGAATAGACACTGAACCTCTGAATTTAATGACATCGTTTTCAAAAGATTCACTATCACACTCAGGTCATCTAAAAATTTCACTATCAGGCTCAGGTTGCTTACTTGAAATGCAGTGAACTGAACTTGAATGGTGACTCGGGCTTCATCCTGGAGCCGGGCCTAAACTCCTCAGCATCAGTGTCCTGGAGCCGGGCCTAAACTCGTCAACATCAGTATTCTTCCCCATAGATATTTCATTCTTCCCATCGAGTGAAAAATGATCTCCAACTACATGGAGAAGAATAAGAATATCATTTATACCTTGCCCTTGGAAATTAAAAATTTCACAACGACATTGGAAATTAAAGATTCTGAATATCTTCGTAGCAATGCTTTTTTTTGATAAAATTAATTAAATAATTTGTTTTGACAACTGCATGAACCAATATTGAATATACCGTGTCATCGAGAAACACAAAGTTAACACATCTTAACGAACGGAAATGGCTCAGAGTTCGGAAACTCCAAAGAGACAAAACAGAATATATATGACGAAACAGAATATATATGTTTTACATTTGTTATCATCCCGATTTCCGATTTTTTAATCCTTTCTATGTCATGAAACTATATCTATATGTAATGACCAAATATTTTAAGTAAATAAACTATTTATTTACCCTGTGATTAAAGATAAAACAGAAATTACTATCTTCTTGAAGTGATGGAAATATTATATGTTTTAAATTAAATAATATGAAATGCATAATTATGTGTGCATGATAATTTCATGTGAAAAGTTATTTTCTCTCTTTATGCATGAGAAAAAAGGAAAAACAGTTGCCAGTACATTAGGGAAAAACCCTAACTGTTTCTCTTCTCCTTAGAAAAGGGGAAAGGAGAAAGACCTGGGTGGTTTTTTTGAAAAAACAGGAAAATAAAAGGGAAGGAAGGCACTGAGCAAAAAAAAAAAAAGATGGTGCTACGTCTGGTGAGGACCAGATAGCACAGGCACAATTGTGCCTCCCATTGCAGAGGCTGTGGCCAGCAAGGGATCGCTTGGGGGAGAGACGCAGTACAGACGACTGGTCTTGTGGCTGGGAGGATATCAAGCATCAAATAGCCTTCCACGGGTGGTAGAAGGGCGAAAGGAAGCAACAGAGATACAGGTAAGTATTTTGATTTATAAGACCTGAAGATTAGATATCGATGACAGTAGTAGTAGTTTGTTTATGAATATTTTAATCATGATTATAATGTGAAGCAGTACCTGAATTTATTAAAGGTATTACTGTCATTTAGGTCACTCTGTAGATCAGATATGTAAAAAGGAAGAAAGAGACCAGTATGGAAAGTCTATATAGAACCTGTACATTTTACCCTGTCTTTATACTAATATGAATCAAAACAAGAAAGATAGATAACTAAAGATTGGATAGATTTAATCCTGTACAGCATTCTATATAAAAGACAGGACTAGATAACAATCATGCAGACTGTGGTTCATGAAAAGAACAGTAACAAGATGTAGAAATCAACAGAACAAAGTTTATCTGAAAGTATTTAATATACAACATCTGAAAGTATTTAATATACAACAAGAAGGTAAATAACCCATCTCTGTATTTAGAGGCAGAATATCAAAATAATTGAAAAGGTTAACTATCGGGTAAACCTGAACAGAAACCCTCGTATTACCAGGCGGAAGACTGTAAGTGGTGAACACAAACAGTAGCAATATATAAACCAAAGAACTGTCAAATGATACAGCTCGCATAGGTATTATCAACAATTAATGGGCATTTTCTGACAGCGATAGTCTCGCTAACCGTTCAGGTAAAACATTTAGTAATATGTAAAGAACAGAGTCATGACATAGTGTAAACATATGACCTCAATAGTGGATAAGTTGCAGCCCGGGCAATATGCACAGGTGGACACCACCTGGTAGCGGCAAGCTACAGCAAGACGCCGAGACCTCATTACCGAAAATCTATTTACCGTAGTAAATATTCAGAGGTTTACTTGCTAAGAAAAAGAAAAGAGAATTAAATTAAATAGCCGGAAATCAGAATCATGCAATTACAGTCATCATATGAATAAATGATAGAATGTACATAGCATTACCATTTCTCCGGTCAACCGGCCTTTTCCTCAAAAAACCCAAATCATTATACAGTAGAAATGCGTAAAACATCGAGTTCATGGTATAATGAACTAACCGTAAGAGAGGAATTATCAAACGAGTATTTTAAATACAAATCCAACTATAATATCATGAAATCATGAGCAGGCCGACGGCCAAATAAGAACAAGTCTGTAATAATCATAACAAAAACCCATACGGGTGAAATAAACGACCAAAATAATACAATCATTGACACTCAGAAAATGCAGAGGCAAACCCGTTCACCTAAATCATGGAAACACATATATTATCTAATGATGAGAACAGGGAAATTCCATTACTGTATGGTACCGACCAAGTCGGGAAAAACCCAAAAAGCCATAATGCGTGTCAAACTGTAATTACAGTGACCGAATCATTACATGCAAATTAACTGAGGGCCGAATAATTAAACAGACATAGAACTGTGCGAGAATAACTCGGCTCGAATCTTAAACTCAGAACATCCTAAACCCTAGAAGCTGTAACTAATCATCGTAATCCGAGTAAACCAAGTGCAAAAGAAGACAACTGTGATTCGCCTTCAAATAGCAGATTTAACAATAGCCCTGGCAAGAAAAAGAATAGCATAAGGCGGCAATCATAGCAATAGCTGAAAACAGGAGGCCGTGAGCTTAGTACGCTTACCTGGTCAGCGAAGTGGGGGCAAACCCCTGCACCATCATTGTGGCTGCCTTCCTCACGCAAATCACAGATACCTGCCAGCGAATAACAATGGATTATCCACTCATAAACACAGAGAAAGAAAGTTTATGGAAAAACCGCAGCGAGGGTTACATACCAATCGTGGATGCGCCGAAGCAAGATACCAACAGAGAGCTCGTCGCCTGCAGTAGTTTGAGGACTGTAGAGTTAACAATGGCGGAGACCGAACTGAAAGAGCTATGGCGGAACAGAGCTGGGAGCCGCTCTCGACGACCAAAACAATGACAAATGACCCGAAACCTCCGTTTACCAACCCTAAATGCAATGCTGCCAAAACCCTGAAGCTCTCCACCGTCCGATCGTTGAGAGCGATCAAGGCCGTCCATTGTAATGACGATCTCGAGGAAGTGGTAGCCACGCTGTTACCATAAATGCTTCAGCTATCGGCAAGTGGATGACTGTACCGTGACACAGGTGTCATATGTTGGTTAATTCTACGATGAATCGGGAAGGTTGATTATTGTTGTGGAATGTTAACATTACCATTATGTATCATTGTATTTGTAAGTTATGTATTAAATATATCAACGCTTGTAGTTATGTATAATATATATCAACGCTTGAGTTATGTATTAAATATATCAACGCTATATAACAAAGCATGTCACCATGATATCGTAAGCCTTTGATCCGATGTTGGGTAAGATCAGGGGTATAATAAATTTTTTTATTTATTTATATGATTTTAAGAATAGAGGGTTGTGACATATGGTATCAGAGCCCAAATACAGCACTGTGGCCTCTGGGAAAGACAATAATGAAAGGACCCTGTAGTAAATCAGTTAATAGATGATCATTCCATTATTACTCTTGAACTGTTTTCTTTTACAGCAGTGAATTCTGGGAACGAAAGTCATGAGGAGGGCAGAGAACACGTCCCGACGACCTGTAATGGGACAGGGCATGACCGGCAGGGACAATAACCGAGAGCTATGGGTACAACTTGGAGAAGAAGCGAGAGTTACAAACCAAGCCATTTTGGAAACAGTACAGGAGCTGAAAAATGAAATGGCTCGGTTGCGAGAAGACAATGCTCGAATAACAATAGAGCAGGAAAGAATTTTAAAAAGCTTGTCCAACAGACAAAATCAGTTGCCCGCTAATCCTAGTGTGGAGCATCCAAGGATGTCAGAAGAACAGAATCATCACATACCTCCTGAAGGATCAGAAGAGCAGAAATAACGCTCAGATAACGCATTCGAACAGCAAACCTCAAAAAGACAAAGGATGGAATTACAAGGGGAATTCCGCAAGATTAAACCACCACATTTTGACGGAGAACATGAGGAAGCAGCTGAAGCATGGTTAATAAACATGAACAAATATTTCCAACTTTATGAATACGATCATAATCTTAAAGCACGACTGGCTATTTTCCAGTTGCAAGGAAAAGCTACCTTATGGTGGGAAGAAGTGAAGATTTTCAAAGGGGTTACTGAGCAAAACATAACATGGGACAATTTCCAAAAATTCTTCAAGGAGAGATATTTAACTGAACACTTCTATGATGAGAAAGCCAGAGAATTTCATGACCTGCGATTAGGACAGCAGACTATGGATGAGTTCATTACCCGTTTTACTTCATTACTTCGCTACGTCCCATATATAAGGGAGGAAAAGGCGAAGGTGCAGCGATTCGTTAGCAGTTTACCCCGTACATGCGGGAAAGAATTGAATTCGATAATCCGAAATCGATGGATGAAGTAATCCGCAAGGCTAGAATCTGTTATCAGCAAGGCAAACAAAAAGGAGAAACTGCTAATAGAAAGTGGAGTGAGAAGAAGAATTTCAAGTTAGCTGGAAACTTCAAAGGAAATCGCAGCAGTGGAATTAAAGGAACTGGCAAAGGAATAAATAACAGATTTGCGACAAAGACTGCACCCAAGTTCAGAACTGCAAATGAACCCAAAGCCAGCGAACAACAAATCAGATTGGATAATGAAGGAACAGCAAGACCTCCTTTATAGTGTTGGGGTTGTGGGGGACCTCATTACATTAAGAATTGCCCACAGCGAAAGGGGACTGAACAGTTATCCCAGATTCATGAAGCTTCAACTGTTGGCGAAGTGGGACGGAGCGTACCCAGAATCAATGCAGCATTGGAGGATCGGCAGGCGGAGTACTAGCCAACCATGGTTGAGTTCGAAGGTAAAATTTCAAACCTTCCCATATCTGTTTTGATTGATCCTGGGGCCACGCTAAGTTATGTAAACCCAAAAGTAGTAGAACGTTGTAATTTACAGACTGTTAAATTTAAAAACCCTTGGTTAGTACAATTGGCCACGGGAGCCAAGCGGAAGGTAACCTCTAAGATCAATAACTGCTCTTTCACTATAGCTGACCAGCCAATAACAGCTGACCTGAACATACTTCCTCTGGGTTCTTATGATATTTTAATTGGAATGGACTGGTTGGAAAAGCATTGGTCATTGGTTGACTGTAAAACCAAAATCATCTATTACAGAGATCAACAAGGGAACAGCAAAGAAATGCAGGGTATTAGGCGACCTGTGCAGGTCCGGCCAATAACTGCAAATCAACTGGTAAAATGTGTACGGAAGGGCTGTCAAGTGTATGCCATTCAAGTGGGTTTTGCGAATTCTAAGGACAAGACAGCATCTTTGAATAATATTCCGGTAATACAAGAATTTGCAGATGTGTTTCTGGAAGAAATCCCCGGGCTGCCGCCGTGAAGAGATATAGACTTTACTATAGAGCTAGTACCAGGGGCTGCACCTGTGTCACGTGCGCCCTACAGAATGAGTGTACCTGAGCTGACAGAATTAAAAATGCAGTTACAAGAGTTACTTGAGAAGAACTACATTCGTCCGAGTGTGTCTCCATGGGGAGCCCCGGTGTTATTTGTTAAGAAGAAAGACAGCACCCTTCGGATGTGTATTGATTACAGACAATTGAATAAGTTGATTATTAAAAACAAATATCCTCTTCCCCAGATAGATGAATTGTTTGACCAGGTGAAAGGCGCAACCGTGTTCTCTAAGATTGACTTACGATCAGGCTATCATCAGATCAGAATTAAAGATGAAGACATCGCGAAAACAGCCTTTAGAACCAGGTATGGACAATATGAATTTGTAGTTTTGCCGTTTGGCCTCACCAACGCCCCGGCAACCTTCATGTGTCTAATGAATGGTATCTTCCATCCTTATTTGGATCAGTTTGTGCTGATATTTATTGACGATATTTTGATTTATTCACGCACTATTGAAGAACATTATGAGCATCTTCGAATAGTATTACAGACCCTTCGAGAACATCAGCTGTATGCCAAATTTAGCAAGTGTGACTTCTTCAAGGAAGAAATTCAGTATTTGGGTCACGTGATCTCAAAGGAAGGAATTGCAGTGGATCCGAAAAAGATAAAAGCTATAATGGACTGGCCAATTCCCAAAGATGTAACGGATGTCCGATCTTTTATGGGGTTGGCAGGATATTATAGGAGATTCGTGGCAGGTTTCTCTAAGGTGGCATTTCCCATTACCTCATTGCAGAAGAAAGGGAAACTGTTTCATTGGAACCCAAATTGCCAGAAAAGTTTTGAACAATTGAAACATTTGCTCACCACGGCACCTGTTCTAAGTATAGCAGATCCTAATAAGGATTACGTAGTATGTATGGATGCCAGTAAAGAAGGATTGGGAGGAGTCTTAATGCAAGAAGGCAGGGTAATAGCTTACGAGTCTCGCAAACTAAAAGAACATGAGCAGAAGTATTCTGCTTATGATCTGGAGTTGGCTGCCGTAATACATGCCCTGAAGATGTGGCGGCATTATCTCATGGGCAGAAAATTTCTGCTGCATACCGAGCACCACAGCTTGACCAACTACTTCAGCCAGCCTACCTTAAACGCTAGACAAGCGAGGTGGGTAGATTTTTTAAGTGGGTTTGATTTTGATATAAAACACTTGCAGGGGAAGGAAAATAAGGTAGCTGACGCTTTGAGCCGGAAGGTACAGAATTTGTATGAAATTTCCATTAGTGGGTGGAAAAGTCCCTTTCTAGAAATTATAAAGGAAACTGCAGATCAAGACACTGAATATCAGCAGCTAAAATTACAAATACAACAATCTGCTAAAGAGGACAGCCAACAAGAATATGAATTAGACGATGCTGGCAGAATTTATTTCAAGAAACGGTTATATGTGCCAAATCAAAGCAGGATCAAAAATCTGATTATGGATGAATTTCATGTTAGTCATTACGCAGGTCATCCGGGTTATCAGAAGATGATAACAACAATCTGAAAGGAGTATTTCTGGCCAGGAATGAAGAAGAACATTGTCGAATACCTATCGCAATGCCTGGAATGCCAGCAGATTAAAGCTGAACACCAACACCCACCAGGATTGTTACAACCACTGCCAGTTCCGGAATGGAAGTGGGAATTCATCTCCATGGACTTCATCACAGGATTGCCTAAGACAAAAAGGAATAATGACTCCATTTTTGTAGTAGTGGACAAGCTGAGTAAGGCTGCACATTTCATACCAGTGCAATCTACCTATAGAGCTGCACAGATTGCTCATATTTTTATGCAGAATATATTTAGGTTACATGGGCTTCTGAAAAACATAATTTCCGATCGTGATGTGAAATTCACATCAGCATTTTGGAAAACGTTATTTGCTAAATTAGGGACTCAATTAAACTTCAGCACGGCATACCACCCACAAACTGATGGGCAAATGGAACGAGTAAACCAGATGGTAGAAGATATGTTAAGGGCTTATGTCATGCAACAACCCACGAAGTGGGAAGATTATTTACATCTGGTAGAGTTCGCGTATAATAACGGTTACCATACCTCGACGCAGATGAGCCCATTCGAAGTTATGTACGGATGAAAATGTCGTACACCCATTAGTTAGGGAGGACCGGAAGATAAACTGAGCTTAGGTCCTGAAATGTTAAAAGAAATAGAGGATATGGTGAAGATGGTACGTGTCAACTTGAAAGCTGCCCAGGATAGGCAGAAGAACTTCGCTGATCGAAAAAGGAGATTTAAGGAATTTCAGATTGGGGACCATGTGTATATTCGAATTTAGGCCAAAAGAAGTACCTTGCAGTGGAGCGGATGCGCCAAACTGGCACCACGGTATTGTGGACCCTTGCAAATTTTGGCAAGGGTCGGACCAGTAGCTTATCAACTGGCCCTGCCAAGTCACATCCGAGTTCATAACGTATTTCATGTTTCTGTTCTAAAGAAGTATGTGTATGATCCTAGGCATGTGATTCGATGGCAAGAGATCCAGGTGGGTTTGAGTTATGTTAAATTCCGCAAGAATTGCACATGAAAAGTAGAAAACTAACTTACAAATTGTGTATTGCAGGTCGAACCGGAAGGAGAAGTTCTGGTCGAACCGTTGAGCATTCTCGACCAGAGAAAAGTGCAGCTGCGGAAACGAGTTATTACCCAAGTTAAGGTTCAATGGCGACATTTTGGGCCTGACGAGGCCACTTGGGAAGATGAGGAATTAATGAGGAAGACCTATCCAGATCTGTTCGGTTCTGACAGACACCGAGACGGTGTCCAATCTCAGGGGGAGGAGATGTAATGACCAAATATTTTACGTAAATAAACTATTTATTTACCTTGTGGTTAAAGATAAAACAGAAATTACTATCTTCTTGAAGTGATGGAAATATTATATGTTTTAAATTAAATAATATGAAATGCATAATTATGTGTGCATGATAATTTCATGTGAAAAGTTCTTTTCTCTCTTTATGCATGAGAAAAAAAAAAGGAAAAAACAGTTGCCAGTACATTAGGGAAAAACCCTAACTATTTCTCTTCTCCTTAGAAAAGGGGAAAGGAGAAAGACCTGGGTGGTTTTTTTGAAAAAACAGGAAAATAAAAGGAAAGGAAGGCACTGAGCAAAAAAAAAAAAAGATGGTGCTACGTCTGGTGAGGACCAGATAGCACAGGCACAATTGTGCCTCCCATTACAGAGGCTGTGGCCAGCAAGGGATCGCTTGGGGGAGAGACGCAGTACAGACGACTGGTCTCGTGGCTGGGAGGATATCAAGCATCAAATAGCCTTCCACGGGTGGTAGAAGGGCGAAAGGAAGCAACAGAGATACAGGTAAGTATTTTGATTTATAAGACCTGAAGATTAGATATCGATGACAGTAGTAGTAGTTTGTTTATGAATATTTTAATCATGATTATAATGTGAAGCAGTACCTGAATTTATTAAAGGTATTACTGTCATTTAGGTCACTCTGTAGATCAGATATGTAAAAAGGAAGAAAGAGACCAGTATGGAAAGTCTATATAGAACCTGTACATTTTACCCTGTCTTTATACTAATATGAATCAAAACAAGAAAGATAGATAACTAAAGATTGGATAGATTTAATCCTGTACAACATTCTATATAAAAGACAGGACTAGATAACAATCATGCAGACTGTGGTTCATGAAAAGAATAGTAACAAGATGTAGAAATCAACAGAACAAAGTTTATCTGAAAGTATTTAATATACAACATCTGAAAGTATTTAATATACAGCAAGAAGGTAAATAACCCATCTCTGTATTTAGAGGCAGAGTATCAAAATAATTGAAAAGGTTAACTGTCGGGTAAACCTGAACAGAAACCCTCGTATTACTAGGCGGAAGACTATAAGTGGTGAACACAAACAGTAGCAATATATAAACCAAAGAACTGTCAAATGATACAGCTCGCATAGGTATTATCAACAATTAATGGGCATTTTCTGACAGCGATAGTCTCGCTAACCGTTCAGGTAAAACATTTAGTAATATGTAAAGAACAGAGTCATGACATAGTGTAAACATATGACCTAAATAGTGGATAAGTTGCGGCCCGGGCAATATGCATAGGTGGACACCACCTGGTAGCGGCAAGCTACAGCAAGACGCCGAGACCTCATTATCGAAAATCTATTTACCGTAGTAAATATTCAGAGGTTTACTTGCTAAGAAAAAGAAAAGAAAATTAAATTAAATAGCCGGAAATCAGAATCATGCAATTACAGTCATCATATGAATAAACGATAGAATGTACATAGCATTACCATTTCTCGGTCAACCGGCCTTTTCCTCAAAAAACCCAAATCATTATACAGTAGAAATGCGTAAAACATCGAGTTCATGGTATAATGAACTAACCGTAAGAGAGGAATTATCAAACGAGTATTTTAAATACAAATCCAACTATAATATCATGAAATCATGAGCAGGCCGACGGCCAAATAAGAACAAGTCTGTAATAATCATAACAAAAACCCATACGGGTGAAATAAACGACCAAAATAATACTATCATTGACACTCAGAAAATGCAGAGGCAAACCTGTTCACCTAAATCATGGAAACACATATATTATCTAATGATGAGAACAGGGAAATTCCATTACTGTATGGTACCGACCAAGTCGGGAAAAACCCGAAAAGCCATAATGCGTGTCAAACTGTAATTACAATGACCGAATCATTACATGCAAATTAACTGAGGGCCGAATAATTAAACAGACATAGAACTGCGTGAGAATAACTCGGCTCGAATCTTAAACTCAGAACATCCTAAACCCTAGAATCTGTAACTAATCATCGTAATCCGAGTAAACCAAGTGCAAAAGAAGACAACTGTGATTCGCCTTCAAATAGCAGATTTAACAATAGACCTGGCAATAAAAAGAATAGCATAAGGCGGCAATCATAGCAATAGCTGAAAACAGGAGGCCGTGAGCTTAGTACGCTTACCTGGTCAGCGAAGTGGGGGCAAACCCCTGCACCATCATTGTGGCTGCCGTCCTCACGCAAATCACAGATACCTTCCAGCGAATAACAATGGATTATCCACTCATAAACACAGAGAAAGAAAGTTTACGGAAAAACCGCAGTGAGGGTTACATACCAATCGTGGATGCGCCGAAGCAAGATACCAACAGAGAGCTCGTCGCCTACAGTAGTTCGAGGACTGTAGAGTTAACAATGGCGGAGACCGGACTGAAAGAGCTATGGCGGAACAGAGCTGGGAGCCGCTCTCGGCGACCAAAACAATGACAAATGACCCGAAACCTCCGTTTACCAACCCTAAATGCAATGCCGCCAAAACCCTGAAGCTCTCCACCGTCTGATCGTTGAGAGCGATCAAGGCCGTCCATTGTAATGACGATCCCGAGGAAGTGGTAGCCACGCTGTTAGCATAAATGCTTCAGCTACCGGCAAGTGGATGACTGTACCGTGACACAGGTGTCATATGTTGGTTAATTCTACGATGAATCGGGAAGGTTGATTATTGTTGTGGAATGTTAACATTACCATTATGTATCATTGTATTTGTAAGTTATGTATTAAATATATCAACGCTTGTAGTTATGTATAATATATATCAACGCTTGAGTTATGTATTAAATATATCAACGCTATATAACAAAGCATGTCACCATGATATCGTAAGCCTTTGATCCGATGTTGGGTAAGATCAGGGGTATAATAAATTTTTTTATTTATTTATATGATTTTAAGAATAGAGGGTTGTGACACTATATTAGAACTGTATTCTGTTTCCCTTCAATATTAGAACTGAGGACATATTGATTAAAAAAAAGAGCTAGAGGACATACTGATTAAAAAAAGAGCTAGAGGACATACTAAAGAAAAAGAGGACATGTTTATTTTGGTTGAAGATGTTCAATACCCAACCGCACTCCATCCCGCCTAAAATGCAAAAGCAAATGGTG
>APFE031592433.1:0-25779 GCA_000404065.3 Pinus taeda | reverse complement strand
GGGTAAGAATTTTCCAGTATTGTCTCTATTCCTATGAGGCATGAAATGAAATATTTTTGGCTGCTTTTGTTTTTTTCTGTTTGTACCTACAAAACTGAAAATAGATTGAATTGTAACTATCTAAAATTTATCTTGCTAAAATGAAAATGTGGAATTGAAATGAAAGAAGGAAAGAACTAATATATTTTGCTGAATTGAAATTGCAGGAATGAAACATTAGGCTACGCTTGCGAAATTGAAATTGCAGAATTGAAATGCTACTCTACGCTTGCACAATTGAAATGCTAGTCTAGGAAAGCAGGAAATGTCTAGTCTACTTTTGCAGAAATGAAATTACAGAATGGAAATGAAATAAACTACTTGGCAGAAGGTTGTAGAAGAAAATAGAAGAAAAGTAGCAATCACGAATACTCTGACGCTTCCCCAGCAATGGCGCCAAAAAGAGTGGTGAGCTCCAGTATTGCGGCAACAATGTTGCAACTCCTGGGACTCCCTTCTTTACTTTTATCAACCCAATAGTTCGTAACAAACTTGGAAACGACGGTGCTGTATGCACAAGTACTAGCTCTTGCCGCAGCTGTCACTTGGTCATCTGGCACAAGTTTGCTAGGGGCTCAAGCCAACTTCTATGAGCTCTGAGAAGAATCTATTTAACTAATGGATGGAAGCTAATCGAAGGAAGCTAATCTATTTGCAGAAGGAAACTGAAAAGCTGAAAGCAATTGCAAACCCTAGCAAACCCTAATTTTACCACCTAGCTCTACTGATGCAAGAAAGAGGATGCAAGCTATTGGGAGAGATGCCATTGACTTCTAAGAAGATGAAATGCATGTATCTAAGCTATGTCTACAGCAAAATCTGAAAGAACCATCTTTTTGTATTTTGGAATAAGTTGTCAGAATTATCATGTATGTGATTTAACTATTTTTTATTTTGCAGAGGTGGATTGGCGAGAGGAAATGCTTGGAAGAGGTCAGGAAGGTTCAGAGAGGGCCTAAGGGATCCCTAGCACTCTTCCTGAGAGTTTCACAGAGTTCAGCCTTCAAGAAACTGCTTTCGTGAGCTTCTATAGGAAGTCTGCAGGGGTTCTACAGGGTGTCTGGAATTTCTACAGGATGTTTGTAATTTTCTACAGGATGTTCAGAAATGGGATTTTGGAGCATGGATGGAGGGAAAAAGGTGGAGTAATGAGTATGGAGGTGAAATAGGGGTGTAGGGGAATTCAAGACTTGGAGGATGGAGTTGAGGAGTGGCGCAGTTGGTTAGATTTGTTCAAGGAGGGATGAAACGATGTTGCACAAGAAGATGAGAATCATGGCAAAGTAAGTGAATGAGGAAAATGTAAGGTAAGGGTTCTAAGTGAAGGATGAAGCAAGTAGGTTGGATGGAGTATGGGTAGGTAAGGAAGGATAACAGGTACTCTGCAAGTGGTTTTTCAAACTGAACAAACAAACACTTATAAAACCTATGACCTAGTTACTTCACTCTATTCTGACCTAAGTAACAACAAAAGGAAATGAACAGAAATTTATTCGAAATGAAATGTGTGAAATAACTATACAACTAAGCAATGATAAACTGAATCATTTAAACACTACTACTATCAGCATCTACAAATGAGGATTCCAACACTAAGAATTACATGACAAAGCAAAACAATGTTTTTGTTGGCAGCAATGTCACCTTTGTCCCAGCTCACGATCCCACTGAGGGAGAGGTGATATCAGAGGTGCTTGATGGCCTTTTTCTAGAGATATTCCCTGTTACTAATCTATCAACTAAATCTGAGCATGCAAAAGGCTATCTAATCATTAACCATGACCTATGTAATCAGCAAGGTGTTAATCTACTAAACAAAAATTATTTTGCAAAGACATAAAATCAAATAACAATACATGAAGGAGGCCTTGGCTCTTAGGTTGGGCCCAACCCCGAGAGCTACAGGCTCCTATAAAAAACTCAGAGCTGATGCTAAATAGAACTTCTTTTCATTATCCAAAAATAATCATTACAAGAAAGTTATGCAGCAGCAGCTACAAGAAAATGAGCTGAGAAAATTACAGCACTCTAGTGCAAAAATACAACAGTTCCCAAAAGTAAACTACGAAGGATAAGGCCTTCTTATTTATACACTACGAGGAGCCTAGCAGCCCTCCTAAATTCAAGGGACTCGGCTGTTCCAACTGCAGTAAATAGTCACTCTTCCCAAAGCTGCTTGGCTGCCTTTAGGATTCGTTTTGGTGGCCTGTTGAGCTCGGAGTTGAGGGTGGAGATTTCGAGGAAGGCCATTTAATACCAGAGACAACCCTCCTACAAATCCTCACCTCAAGCTTGGCTATCACTTGTCCCAGGATTGCTTGGTTTTGCTCCAAAACTTGTCCAAAAAACCTGAAATAACCACGTATTAGCCTCCCTAGTAGAGTTACCACCCTTATTCGTTCAAACAACATGAAAATACTAAAAAAACATGCATAATATATGAAAAATGGAGGATTGAACAAGGACAATTAGGCAAAATGAGCCCAATAAGTTACCCAATTCGGGGCTCATCACGCTCCAAATGGAAGTCTGGTTCCTTTGTTGGACCATTAAGAACCCAAGCACTTTCTTTGGGCTGCTTGCCCTTGTCATCTCCTATCGTTATACCACTTTGGGGCACGATGTTTACATTTGGGTCCTCTTCATGCAGCTCAGACCTCATCATTTGCAGGTTCTAACTCAGTGGGGGTTGGATTGTTCCTTTATCGCACAACCTCACTATCAACATCGGGCAATCCTCTATCTCATTATCAAACCGGGTACAATACAAACATGATGCTCTCGTTGGATTTGTACAATTGCCGGTATAATGCCCTGGCCCTCCGCAATTGTAACAAATCACCTTTATGCATCCCCTTCCTGGTCCCATTGCACCTCAACCTCATTCGCGCTGTTAAAATCTAGTGTGTGTCATCCCCACATTCTGATCGAGGGATCACATTTAGGCCTTTACTCTGTAGGTAGGGTTTTGATCCATCATTAGTTCGTAACTTCTATAGGTGCACTCATCATGGCCTACTGATCTGTAGAAGTCACAGAACAACTGTTGGGACATCTGCGTATACTTTTGTAATAGGTGGTAGTTATGTGTAGAATGCTTCCCTCCTATCTAACAAATCACACACCATAATGCAGGTGTCGTGCTTGGTCCTGCTTGTGCCTCTGGTCTTAATGGCATTAGTCCTCCTCCCGCCAATTAGTTCGCGAAAACTAGACAGTGGTGCTTGTCATGTCCCTGGCCTTTGCACTTTATGCACCATAACTCCTTGTGCGCCTTTGGGTGAGTTGTCCTATCCTGTTTCAAACTCTACATCTCTAGACACAAATTTTTCAACTGGTGTGGATCTGTTGGACTCCTAGACTAGGATCTTGTATTGGGGTCTCGTGTATTCTCATTGAAATCTCCAAAGCTTTGGCATGAGTGGATAGCTTCTGCTGTGACAGCGCCGTCCTTAGATGCATTGTTAGCGACACTACAAACCATACGCGATATTGCCCATCCGTCAAGGTCATGTTGGCTTTGCAAATCATACCCTTTAGTCCCTGATCCAACTGCCAGGGGGTCTCGCCTAGAAGCATCGTAATTTCCTTAAACTCGATAATTAATTGTGTCTCTAATTTTGGCCTACTAAATTCCCTATTTAGTGCAGCTATCATTAGAATTCTTAATGTACCACGTCAGTGTGTGATCCTGCAATGCACTTACCAGCGTTGCCTTCTTTATGTTGTCATCCGTGACTCCTTGCGCTTCCCATACAACCTTTACCACAAACAAAAATTGGTCCAGGTCTTCGTTCCCTCCTCCTTTGAACACAAAAAACTTTATTCCGCTCACCATATTGAACTATGGTGGTGGCAAAGATGGTGTGGGCAGAGATGGGGGTGAAGATGGTAAAACTGGTGGTGGTGTAGGTGAAGGTGGTAGGCACGAAATTCATTGCCTTATCAGACTGATCGCACTTCTTGGTGAAACTTTCGCGAGCTCTTCCTCGCTTTCTCACTGAGGCGAAATGAAGGCGCTAGTTTCTATCTCTAGGCTACCTTCGTTTCTATAGATCCTCCCACATCATGTAGCCCCAAACATCAATTTATTCACATAACCCGCTTTTCACACAGTAGCATTTTAATCCAATTGTTCAAAGATTTAACATACTTACCTCATGGTCCTTTGAGGAAGTGTCGTTTCGCCTCGTTGTAACTATGAAGTATCTACCATGAACTTGGTGATAAACCCTCCTATAACTCGATCGAGCCAATGGTCCACACCACGTGAAATCTTATCTTCCGATGCTTCTAGTCTACAAACCAACTTTGGAGTCCACACAATAGGTTTGTTGAGCCTACACCTTCCTTGACTGTCTGCTAGCTTCGCGATCCACTCATACAACTCAGAGGGGAAGGATGCAAAGGAAAATTTGTGGGTTTCCGTACATAAGTAGCACTCTAACCATTGTTCCTTCGATACTTGTGGATTCCTATTTTCCTACACCGCAAACTCATGAATTTTTCTATCCAGCCACTCTTCAATTTCTTTATTTGTCGAATTCTAGTGACACGACATCAAACATCCCTTATGAAGATCCTGGTCCTGACAATGGAACCATTTGTTGGCTTGTTGGGGCCTAACCCAGGTTTAGAGGTGATATAACCAAAAAAATCTCAGTACTACTAGCCCTTTCGGAAATAGTCCGCAGAGCATAGACTGAGGTCTCACCCGAAGTAGTATGGGAGGGTGCTAGAACCAGGTTTCACACCCTGGAGATGTCTGATGAGTTTCAAGTGGTCCATGGTTTGACCTTGCATACACGTCGCTATGCACACTTACCCGTACCTCGCAGCCTGAGATACTGCCTTTGCGCAGCCCTACTCGAGGGCCGAACACTGTTATTACCCAAGCCTTTACTAGTGTTCTGCTATTAGTTAACTAACTTAGCTTACTTGCATGTGTAAAGTATACTTATCAATATAAATCATTCATATAGGTGCGCGGAGTAAATAAATAATACATTTGCAATTTATATCAAACATGCAACCCAAGAACAGATACACAGAATTAAGATAAAACTTCTCTTTATTATCTTCCTTGGTTACAGACTCGACTCTACCTTGCGCACTCAGCTGCAGAGCCTTCTCCTACCCCACGACACAAGACACACTTAGGTTCTTGCTCTGTGCTTCTACTTTGCTTCAACCTTTCCATCTATTACTTCACTATATTTTACACTTAGAGCCTTGCTCTATTTATACAATCCCATGGTCCTCGGACCATGGGTAGGCCGACACTACATTACAAGACTAGGGAAAATAACCCTATGACTCTATTATACATTTCGCGCTCCGCGCCTATAATTCACGGAGTCTTTACAACAAAATTTGGGCTTTGAGTCCCAAAACATGCCTTGAGGGGATTCCATGCCCAACATCCATATATATATATATATATATATATATGCATGTCATTGTCAACAATGTATCAAGTTGTGTTATAAAGCTCCAATAAGTAGTATATGTTTCATGATTTTCATGGTTTTTAGTAGTTGTTTATTGTAAATATTTCATCGATTTGTGTTATAAAGCTCTATAGGTAGTATGTTTTGATGGTCATAAGTGTCATCGAACACCGAGGACGATGTTCCCCCAAGGGGGAGGGGTTTGTAACAACCTTTGGTTGATTTTCCATGTAAATAAAATAAGACTAAGGTCATGGGACATGTATTCCAAGATGAATGGTGGGTAAACATTAAGTGGGCATCACTTGTGGCTTATTAATGGTTATGGAAATTGGAAAAGGAAATGGCAAATAAAAAGGGGCAATAAATGGCATTTGATTAAGGAAATAAAGGAAAATAGGAGAAAAGGAAGATGAAATGACACAAATATGCATGTAGGGGAAATTTGAGAGGAAATTAAGGAAAATGAAGAAAAAGGGAAGGAAGAGACTTGACATCAATGACAAAAGACATCAGACAAACAATTCACATATTTTGACAATTTTTGACTCAAAGCTTGTTCATTCTAGCTTTCTTAGACTCTTGCACATTAAGAGAATTCTTGGAGCATCCTAGCATTCACTTGGACTTGGAGAGAAGAAATTAAATGACATGAAAATTAATATTGAGTAGTGAGATAAGGTTGGATCAATAACAACTGGATTTCATTGCATGTAATAGGTTGCATGTGTAATTTCCTTGCTGAGATTTGGATGCACGGTACATGCATGTGGTTCTTTGGTCATTTCATTTTCATTGGCATGATATTTTCTTGGATTGACAGTGGTTTCATCCTTGCCTTTCCATTTCCTGGATATATATGATGTATTGGGTTCTCTCTTTGATTAGCTTTGAATAGCTTACAAACTTGGATCCTGGTTGAGGTGTTCTTGGGAAAATTCCCAACGGTCAAGAGTGGAGATGGGATTACTCTTGGAACTCTTGATGGATGGGTGAAGTTAGGAAAATTCCTCTAGAGTTAGTTAAGGAATTCAAAGGCATCCAAGCTTGTTTTGATGTTAGTGATTTTTGAACCAACTTAGGTGAAATCAATGTGGTTTAGGGTTGAGGTGATGGCCTTTAGAAGTGTTGGTTGGTTCTATTTTGGTTTAACCCATATGATCCCACATTCATGCTTTCTATATGGCACGAGGGTGATTTGATGAAAAAAGAGATTTGGCTTAGCCTAATCTATGGTCAGGTGGTACGTGGAAGTCTATGACTTGGTTGGCTTTTGAATATTAATATAAGCTATTTTTATATGATCGATGAACACTAGTACTAGTTATTATTTTGATCTTATGACTGGTTTGTAACAGATTCTATGCTAGTTATATGATGGTTATGCTTTAATATTCCCTTGGAATCACTTCAAATTGAATATTCAAACAAAATTTATGCAATTAAAACAACAAATACACACCTTTTTCTTTCTTTTAGGAGATCAATCTGGAAATGGTTGTAACTCTATAGTTTTCGCTCTCCAAAGTATAAAATTTTGTCATGTGGTATCTCTATGATTCTTCTTTCCAACACCACAAGTTAGACCAAAATTGGATTCTTCAAGGTAACGTTAAGCCAAATCTCCCACGATGACTTGATTATCAACTAGTTCAATAGAGTGAAATTGTATTGAGTTCCGCGTGTCCCTTTTTCAACCTTTGGCCCTGAAAATGATAAAACAAAACTAAAAAAGGTTAGTGGAGGTGGCTGGTTGGTAAAGTCAGACTCGTAAAGACGGTGAGATCTTGTGCTCAAGCCTGAGCGAGGGCATTGACTAGTCGTGGGGATACTTGCTTGGGCCAAGCCCACTCACCTTTTGGTACGTGGATGAAGCTCGCCTAGTTGGAGCGATAGAATGGGGTTTCAGAATGGTGCAGGTATTCCTTTCTAATGGAGGGCGCAAGAGGAGGGAGCTCGACTCCCTCCTACAAAGAAGCAGTAGCTGGTACAGGTAAAACACCGACAATCAGCAGCAACAGTTTTATGGATGGCAGGAACAAAGATAAGGAAAAGGAAACAAAAGGGAACAAGACCAAGGAAAATAGAAGCATAAAGGACACGGAGGAAGAAGACAAAAGTCAGGGTGCAAGAGACAAAAAACAAAAGGGACCCTGCAAACCTAAAGCAGAAATCACTCCTCGAATAATATTAAATGGTCCTACTCTACCGGCACACAGGGAACACATGGGAACCTACGCCATTATCTGTAAATTCATGGGACTCTGGCCCACTGGAAAATCTTTGCAGAGGTGGATCAAGTATCACTGGAAACTAAAAGGAAGCATTGACCTACATCTTGGGTCAAAAGGATTCTTCACACTAGTGTTCTCAAACATCGAAGACAAAGACAAAATATTTGAAGGAGGACCCTAATTTTATGCAGCAACTGGTCTTTATATGAGGCCTTGGAAGATGAACTTTGTTCCAGAGCGGGAAATCTTCACTTCAGTCCTTGTTTGGGTAAGGTTCTATTCTCTACCTTTGGATTATTGGAAAGCAACATTGCTAACTTCCATTGGCAACAAATTAGGATGTTTCATCAAAACTTCTGAAGCCACAAGAAGGGGTAAATATACCTCCTTTGCTAGAATATGTGTGGAAATGGATCTATCAAGTGCTCTTCTGGAGGAAGTAATCTTGGAATTTTTTGATGAAGAATGGGTGTAGGCATTGGACTACGAGCATATCCCATTCAAATGTCGTAGATGCCATGAGCATGGACATTTGTTTAGAGAATGCCCTCTTGGTAAAACAAAGAATAAAAGAAAACCTGATACCTTGAAGGAGATTGATAGCTTTCAGAAAGTGACAAGTAAAGGGAAAGTGGGAAAAAAGGGGCCAAAGCAAAAACACAACAAGGCGTAGAAGAAAAGTCAGAGCATTTCAAGAGCTGGAAGAGAATGAAGAAATCACGAGAGAAAACCAATCTCAGACGACAGGTCCTAATGAAGAAGAAAAGGAAGAGGACAACAAACATTCTCAACATACTGGTTATCCAAAAGATCCAATGACGATTGAAACAGAAATGGAAATACTGGATAAGGAGAACCTGGAGGATTAGGAACTACTGGAAATACTGCATAAGGAGAACCTGGATCTAGAAGGATTCTTGATGCAAGGAACCAAGGAAGGAATAGATTCTCTGCCTCAAGAAGAATGAAATAGAATACAACAGTTGTTTTTATGGAAAGCTCAGGAAAAAGGAATGGACAAAGGCAAAAACATTCACAAGCAAGAGCACCGAGGTGTGAAAACTATGAAAGCAACTCTAGGATTAGTGACTAGAAATCTAGGAAAGAAGAGGGGCAGAAAAAAGCAAAATGAGCTCCTGATGGAGTGTGTAAAGCTAATGATAGGTTCGAGTAAGATGAAAGACTTAACAAATTACTCCTTTACAAATCTTTAATTATGAAGTTCATATCTTGGAACATCAGAGGTTTAGGTAGTAAAAGAAACGAAAGAATGCTAAGTAACAAAATGAAACTAGCAATGCCAGACATTATCTTCATTCAAGAAACAAAATGCTCTATTCATAAATTAAAACAAATCCAGAGCAAATGGCATGACATATTTGAGTTTTTAGAAGTTGAAACAGAGAACATAGTGGGAGGTATCCTAACTCTATGGAACCCATTAAAAGTTAGCATAATAGATGCGGAGGCATCTAGAAATTACCTTTCAATAAATTTTCAACCAGTTGGGGTATCAGTTACCTTCCTGGTCACTAACATTTATGGGCCTCAAAGAATAGATGAAAAACTCAAGTTTCTTGAATCCTTGGTTGATCTTAGAAGTAAGCATGACAAAATTCTTTGGATCATGGGAGGAGATTTTAACATGATTAAATCTCTTTCGAAAAAAAAAAGGTGGTACCAGACTACTAAGTAAAGATTCAATAGCATTCCACAGAGGAGATGAAACTAGTTGACTCTGAAACACACAATGGTCGTTTCACTTGGAATAATAAAAAAGGAGGGGAGGCATAGGTCACCTCCATATTAGACATATTTTTGTTATTAGAGGAGCTTATGCTCACAAACAAAGAAATTACTGCTAGTGTTCTCCCCTTTGGTGGCTCGGAGCATTGACCGATTCAATTAGAAATCAAGGGGATTGATTCTCCCAGGTATAGACCCTGCAAATTCGATAATATGTGGCTCTCCCATCCAAATTTCATCAGCAATATAGAAAAATGGTGGTCCGAAGATTTGCATACACATGGCACTATAATGTTCCTCCTTCATAAAAGACTCAAGCACATAAAACTCAAGCTCAAAGAATGGAACAAGAAGGAGTTTGGCAACATTTTTGTGGATTAAAAATCAGTGGAAATCAAACTCCAAGAACTCTATCAAGCACTGATCACGGATGGTTTTGATAGATTCAAAAGTGAACAAGTTGATAAATACCATCATGAATGGGAAACATTATGTAAACAAGAGGAAATCTTTTGGAAACAAAAGTATCGAGTTCAGTGGCTCAAAGAAGGTGAACATAACACCAGATTTTTCCATAGATCCACCATAGCCAATAGAGCTCACAATAGAATCTCTTTGATACTGAATGAAAATGGAGAACTTCAAACCTCTCATAAAGGTATTGAAATAGTGTTGATGTAGCATTTCAGAGGCATCACTGAGGAAAATAATCTAAACAAAGAGCAATATATCAAGGAAATTACAAAAAATATCCCTAAGATGGTGTCTAGAGAGGACAAGTTTAACTTGAATAAACCAGTAACTGAAGATGAGGTAAGTGAAGTTATTAAAGACATGCAGAACAACAAAGCTCTTGGACCAAATGGCTTCAATGTAGACTTTTTTAAGGCATGCTGGAACATTGTCAAACGAGATATCCTGAATGTGGTAGAGAATTCCAAAAGAAACAGGACTATTCTGAAAGCCCTCAATACCTCCTTCATCTCCCTGATTCCCAAACAGGATTTAGCCCTGACTGCTGATAAGTTTAGACCCATTGCTTTATGCAATGTGGTTTATAAAATTATATCCAAGGAGCTGGCCAATAGACTCAAACCGGTATTCCCTTCTTTAATTTCAAGGGAAGAATAAGGTTATGTGGAAGGAATACAGATCCTAAACAACATTATTCAAGCTCATGAAGTAGTTCATATGCTTACCAGTAAGAAATAGGCTGGTATGATCATGCAATTAGACATTGCCAAAGCATATGACAAGGTGAACTGGATCTATGTCAAGAAGGTCATTTCTGCGTTTGGGTTCAATCACAACTGGATCAGATGGGTTATGGCTGTGGTTACTTCCTCCAGCTTTTCAATTTTATTGAATGGTTCACCCTCAGGTATCTTCACTCCTTTTGGAGGTCTAAGGCAGGGAGACCCTCTCTCTCCTTTCTCTTCATCATCATGATGGAAGGTTTGGGCAAGTCCATTAAATGAGCCAAGGTTGTGGGAATAATTAAGGGCCTTCAGTTAACGAAGAATGGTCAATCAGTGAATCACCAACAATTTTTGGACGACACTATGCTGCAAGGTATTCCTACAGTCAAAGAATCCTTGGCTTACAAAAAAATTCTATTTAACTTTGCCTTGGCGTCAGGTATGGAAGTCAATCCCTCCAAATCTAAAATATTTTTCTTTAATACTAACATTGCCATTCAGAGAAATATCTCCAGAATTATGGGCTTCCAGAGGGATTCCATTCCTTCAAAATATTTGGGAATTCCGCTCACAGCTAGGTCGCTACACAAAAGTATTTGGGAACCGGTGCTCAACAAGATGCAAGACAAAGTTAAAAAATGGACTATCAAATCATTGAACCTTGCTGGTAGGTTGATCTGGTCAAGGTCATTCTACAATCTATCCCTGTGTTCTTTTTATCAGCCCTCCCAGTCCCCAAAGGAGTGTTGCAGCAATTCAACAATATTCAGAGAGATTTCCTTTGGGGAAAAGAGGAAACCAGGAAGAAATGGGCTCTGGTTTCTTGGGAAGAAATCTGCAAACCCAAGAGTCATGGGGGCCCGGGCTTAAATGATCTGGAGATTCTAAGTAAAGTTTTTGGAGCCAAGATCTGGTGGAGATGGGTTAAGGAACCTGAAGCTAAATGGGCCATGACCTAGAAAGAAAAATATGCAAGCTCTTGGAAAAAAAAAAGATCTTATAAGAATGTCAGGGAACATAAAAGGATCCTACATCCGGAATAAAGCCTCAGATAACAGAAGCCTAGTTCAAGACAACAGTTTCTGGGAGATCAGAGAAGGAGATCTAGCTCTCTTCTGGGGAGATAAATGGCAACAAGAACCAATCTTATTAAAAGAGGATTTCATGTGCCTCAAGCAAGAAACTGACTCCCAAGGATTAACCAAAGTTAAAGATTTTTGGACTCTTCCTCATGACACTGGTAAATGGAGAAACTGGAGAATCATAGACTGCAGAGATAAGAGTCCTATAAAAACAAAAACAGAGGCACTAATGGGCATTTTAAAACAAAGGAAAATCTTGGTATCAGAGGGACAGGATCAGTTAAGATGGGGCCTCAATAAAGAAGGCACCTTTAATCTTAGGGAAGCAAAGAGGATAATCTTGAATCTTGATTCCTGCATTCCGAACAATTCCTGGCAACAACTTTGGAGCCAGCAAGGATGGATGAAGGTCAAGCTATTCATGTCGTTAGTCCATCACAAGAAAATATTAACTTGGGAAAATATTAGAAAAAGGGGAATTATTGGGCCCTCTAGATGTCAGCTATGTGAAGCCCAAGAGGAAACAATGGAACACATTCTCAACAGCTGCACATTCACCACTTGGTTGTTGGATTCCTTTGCCACAATTTTCCAACAGACAAACAAAGATAAAGACAGTGTTATTAACACCCTAAACAAGTGGAGAAGGAACTTCTCAGAAACTGAGCTCCTTAATTTAACCTGGGCCTTCACGCCAAGCTTCATTATCTGGAATATCTGGAAAGAAAGGAATAAAATAATTTTCAAGGGTGAACAAACTACCCCTCTTCATCTGTTGGGCTTGATCCTGAAGCAAATTAAGGAGACAGTTAGCACCACTATCCACAATTTTCTCAAGAATCCTCCTACTAATTATGAGTTGAAAACTCTCATACAATTGGGTTTACATGAGCTCATTCCCCAAGATCAGTTCAGAAAGACAAAAGATATGGATACCGAGAATAATTTCTGGCATCCTCCACTAAAAGGTTACCTAAAATGTAATATTGATGGTGCTTCAAAAGGCAACCCTAGAATAACAGGTTATGGAAGTGTTTTAAGAGATGAAGATGGAAACATCATCTTTGTTTTCCATTGCCATTTAGGGATAACCACCAACAATATGGCTGAATTAATGGCTTCGGAACATTATTTAGAGCTTCTGAAACTGACATATTGTTCCAATGTCATTGTTGAAGCAGATTTAGAGATCTCTATCAATGCGGTCAGGAAAATCAATTGTGGAACAACGCTAGAGAAGGTCTCGAAACACTGGAGACTAATTCAGGTGTATCAGAGAATTAAAAATCATCTTCTGAGTCTTCGAACTGTAAGTTTTAATCATGTTTGAAGAAAAGCCAATAAGCTCGCAGATACTCTAGCCAATCGAGGTGTGAAAAATTCAAAGTATAGAACTGAGCTGATGTGGCAGGAGATACCTCAGAGCAGTTTCAAAGCTCTCCGCAATGAACAAGCGATAATGGACATAGAGATTTTCAATTACTGGGAAAGAGTAAATAGTTCAGAATGAAGGTTTCTATGCACGTTCATTTGCGGTACTTCAGTTGGTTCCTGGATGAAGGGCATGCACAAATCGGTCACTCTTCACTGGGGAGTGAGTTTCCCTATCTCCTTACTTCTTCGATTTGCAGCACTGAGTCCTTTTCTCAGGCTGTGACAGTCTCAAAAACTTGTTCTGAGGTGTTTGTACGCGAGCAGAATGGTTGGTTCTTTTGGAAGGCAGACATTTTCTTTCATTTCCCTTAGGGGGGGAATACCAGACACATAGTGGTTTCCGGTTGCTCGTTGGGCTTCGAAGTGGAAAGTGGTATAGGAATTGTGGGAGCGATTCCAATGGGCTCCTGACACGTGGCAAGGGATGGTCAGAAATACCACCTCCCATTGCACCCTATCCTTCGTGCAGATAAGGGTTGCAATAGTGTTCCGTTCCGTCCGATTTTGCTATGGGAGTCGGCGGTTGGATTTGGGGGTGCAGCTTGGTGGGGCCTACAATACTTTCACACCTTATGAAACCTTGTAATAGGAGTTTTCGGTGTATTCCTTTCGGTCTAACTTCCTTTTATCCATCCTAGGAATTAATTTTTGTAAGGTTAACTTTTCCCTTGTTGAGGGGAAGATCATTTCAAATCAGAATGAATGGATTTCCTAGGTCATTAAAGCATAATTTCCTTTTGTAAATGTTGTAACTATATTTTTTTGGATATTGAAATAGAAGGGAAGTCTCTTGCTTCAACAAAAAAAGATAAAACAAAACTACATTCCATTTACTTTCAACCACATTTTACGAAATTCAAATCCAATGCTTGGAGAGAAAGTTATGATGATTTTCCCTAGGTCTCTTGTTTGAGATTAAATTCTAGATCTTGCAAAAACCCAAACATCCTTGGATCATATCTCCGAAAGTATATTGAACCAAGATGTAAATTTCATACACGAAGTTGAACAATATTTCTGATCCACGTGGTTTAAATTTCAGCTTCTGAAGCCTCATAGAAAAAAATGATAACGAAAATTCCAAGATGTCCTCTTTGAAGAAGAAAAACCCTAGAATCCAAAGCTCTGATACCAATTATTATGCAACCAACTCACAAAATAGAAGAAACGATAGATCAACGACTTGAAAATTATCCTCTTAGAGAGGGAAATCTCCTTTATATTAATTAAAGGAACAATTATAGGATGATACAAATGAAGAAACCTCCTTTATATATATAGAAGTCCAAGGGGTCCCAATATAATCAAAGCCTACATAACAATAATAATGTAAGGGCACAACAATAACAATAATGGGCTTCTATGGGGCACAACAATAAAAATATGGGGGATACTTAACAATAACAATAAGGGGAATATGCTATTATCATAGGAACCTAAAAATATTAGATTGAGGAGGCATGCCATGAATGGTTTACTTATCCATATCTTTCCCAAATAATCAAAAGGTTACAAGGGAATCCTAAACCCCAGTCAGTCATACATAGGAGGAAGATATTATTTGATATAAGGATCATTTGATTTTATCCCCTCACTCCACACTTAAACCCAACATTTTAGTGGAGCTACACTCCTCACCTATTGTAGACTATTCCATATTTTAAAAAGGTTATTCTCATGCATGCCACTTCTTATGTTGGGCCGGAATGAAATAGGACATTCTTACATATATAGTTGAATGTGATGTCTTCCAATACAATAAAGGGGAAAATTTAAGACACTAGGAACCCTAAAACCCTTGTCGCTACCTACTTTTATATTGATGGATGTCTCCCTAAATCAAGAAAAAAGTAAGTTATCATGGTGGAAGTTGATTGTCTCTCCAAATACACCCATTTTTGTGCCCTGCCACACCCATTCACTCCGACATTAATGGATCAAGTATTCATCAATCAAATTTTAAAACTGTGTGGCATGCCTACTTCTATTGTGTCTGATCGAGATCCCACCTTCACTAGCAAATTTTGGCAAGATCTATTCAAGCTACATGGCACGTAGCTCCAAATGAGTACAAAAATCACCCTTGCCCCCAAACATATGGTAAAACAAATGTTTGGAAATGTACCTGAGGTTATTTTCTTCGGAAAAACAACATCAATGGGCACAATGGTTACCTTTAGAAAAATGGTGGTATAATACTAATTATCATGAAGAAACCAAGATGACACTATATGAGGTGGTGTATGGCCAACTCCCACCTTTGCCAACTTATTATCTTCCAAAATATTCCAAGCTGTAGAGTAGTGGATTAGACATTGCACCACCACTCTCACTCTTTTGAATATCCATAAAGCTCAAAACTGAATGAAGTAACATGTTGACCAACATTACTCTGAAAGGTAGTTTTTAGTGGGTGACCAAGTGTTTCTTTGACTCCAACCTTATAAGTAGACATCTCTTAAAGGAAAGGGCTTCCAAAAATTAACTCAAAAATTTGATGGGCCTTATATGGTGATTCAACGTATTGGCTCAATCACCTACAAATCACCCTAGATAGCCACTTCACAAGTCCACCCAATCTTCCATCTCTCTTACCTCAAGAAAGTAGCGGGACAAAATTGCAAGGTTTAAACCATACTTCCTTAATTGGATGAGGAAGGTTCTCTCGGGATTTGACCAAAACTGGCACTGGATTCATAGGAAATTCATATTCAGTTGCACTATCAAGGAATTCCTTATTTAGTGGAAACACACCTTACCAAAATATGTGACATAGTTACCGACAACTATTCTCCAACAATTTCCATAGCTCCAACCTTGAGTACAAGGTTACTTCTAAAGGGGGAGGGCATGTTATGGTGTGACCCTAACCCATTTATTAATGTAACAGGCCCAAAGGTCCCTGTAAGATTCATGATTCATTAGTTTCCTAAATAAAGCTCATAAGCAGTTAACCACATTAGTGATGATAATAAGTCATTGAACCGCATTATAAAAAAACAGACCAAAATTAGATAGTTTAGTTAAGGATGATGAATAAATGGGTCATATATAATAAACAAAGTGGTCAACTCACATTATTCAAGTGACCATGAGTAGTTATGGTTTTGGATCTCATGAAACTATATAGTCAAATATAACAAGGGAAGTCTTGTCAATTATTTTGTATTTAAGTTCTGCTTTTCTAGAAGTTTCCCCCTCAAAGAGACAAGTGAATGTTATATTCTTCTACTCATAATAAATATCTTCATCTTATCTCATTTATGGCATTATTTATCTGGTATTTTCTTGCATTTTGATGTTATCTACCGGTTAAGAGCATTATAAAAGATTGGGGGAGGTTGTGGTTGTCCCACCTCATGCAACCATACATGTTAACTTGTATTCATTCCCTTCATAATAATATGGAAACTTGTTCTCTATCAACGACCTCCTAGTTGGGTTACCTCGACTCCATATTCTTCTATTGTGCCTATGACATTCCCCCATCGCTGGTGGGATATTTCCCCCCCAACACATGCTTTGTGGAGGTTAATTCTAACTGTCATGGCCCCACAATATGTAGTTATTTTGGTGATTCGACTTTAGTTTAGGGGAAAGGTCTATCCTATGGCCATGGTTATAAGAGTTTCATATTACATGGTGGTCCTGCCTTTCAGGACGTTGGCCCTCAATGCATGCATCTAGTGCCAAATATCCATGAGAGGAGTAGGAAAATGGTGGATGAGGAGGTAACCCATATAATGTTGGTGGCTACTACGATGGAAACTCAAGTAGGGGAGGGTAATGACTAACAAAGGCGATTCCTCATCATAAAGCATTTACAAGCTCCGTAGAATGACCATTACTCGATAATTTTTTCTAAGTCCAACCTATACAAACCTTCAACACTTTTAGTTTGACAGCTTTTATATAGTGGATGTTGGTTCATATTCATTATAGTCCCTTGGTTGTGTGCACTGGTGTTGGCATTTTTTGTTTCTTGTGGCTGTCGAATTGTACTCAGAGTCTCTCCATCTTTATTAATTTTTTGTCTCATCTCACTTGAATCCACTCTAGACCTACTTGGAAGCTAAGTATTTACTAGGAAACCTTGTTAATTCATATTTTGTATTATTGCATTATTGGTTTCTTTGTTTTCTAGTGGTCATCATCACTTTGGGTTGTTGTGAACTAGCACACCATGCCTTTTCATAGGATGCATTATTGTTGGGGGTCTGGTGGCAAAGGCCCTCAAGGTCGACTACAAACTCAATCCCAAGCACAAAATGTTGTATCTATTTTCCATTCCACAACCCCTCTGAAAATCCAAGAGGAAGTATATCAACTAGAAGCCTTGACCACTAAACACCTCCAAGCTTACTCTGATTTGGAAATCGAGGAAGAAGTAGCCAATTGGGTTCCAGATCCTAGGGATACCAGGGGAAGAAAGAGCCAATATCTTAACTCTCATATCCTCCACTGGAAAATGAAGACACTTCTGGGTAGGGTCTTGAAGGAATATCATGAGGACTACAAAAACACCATCCTTTTTTTAATAAAATTTAGCAGGTTCAATGCCACCATTTCTCTTGTTGTGTCGGTCTCGATGCTCAGCTAGCTCACATAGAAGGCCATCTACAATGTGGTTTGAAACCTCCAACCATAGTAGGTACAAATGCCCAAGATTAGACCTCACTCACTTCATAAAATACTTGATTTCTTTACAGCCTTTTGGCTTATGTTTTTTTACTTTTAGTAGTTAATCTTATTTCAATATATAAATTTAGTCGTAAAATAGCATTTCAAAATAAAAGATAAATTATTGTAAAATAGTGTTAAGAAAGGCGGTCTATGTTGTCTACTATTTTGATATTGATAGTGAGAATTTATAGGACTTTATTGAAGAAGCAAGTTGTGTAGGCCTGACACTAGCATGATTAATTCTCATCCTTATTCTATATAGAAGTAATAATGGTTTTTATAGTTATTTGTGTATTAGTGTTAGAATGTTTATAAACTAACTAAAATAAAGGTAATAGTGATTAAAATAAAATTAATCAAAAGCTAGTTAATATTATATTATTAAATAAAGAATTAATAAAACAATATAAATTTTTCAAATTTTGGTTTTTGGAAAAAATGAAGTTTTACCTAGTTATCTCAATGATTTTTTATGAATGTGTAGTTTGAGACCGTAATATATCTATAAAAAATAGAAGAAAATGAATTAAATTTAAAAGTGATTTATAATAAATGGCCCTGATTTAAAATAATTTATATTGATTTTTAAAATCAAAGAGATCACTTTTTAAATATATATATAATATATATAAATATATATAGTTATATATATATATTATATATATAATAATTTAAGTTAGATTTTTACAATGATAATAATGTTATGCTTAGATAAATAATGTATAAATACAAATAATTAAAATGAAAAATAAGGAATTTCATAGCATTTATTTAAACATTAATAAAATTATTCAAAATTAAAATACCTTGAAGTGAAGATGTACTAAATTGTGGAGAGAATGTTCTACACAATTTTAATAATATTGAAAGAATTATCATAATTAAACTTATAAATTGAATTATGATAATTAAAATTATAAATTTAATGTAAACAATATGTAAAATGAAAATAACAAAAAATTGTATTGCTATTAAAAAACATATATATACCCAAAATTAAAAGATCAAAATTACTTGGCTATTATTATTAGTTTAAAAAAGAGAATAAAAGAATTAATTTAATAAGAACAAATTTCCATGAGTCTTATTCAATATACCTACAACACCCTATATAAATATGTGAATATGAATGCAAAGATAAAACTCACTATTATTATTAGTTTAAAAAATAAAAGAAAATAATTAATTTAATAAGAACAAATTTCCATGAGTCTTATTCAATATTACCTACAACACCTTATATAAATATGTGAAGATGAATACAAAGATAAAACTGAATTTCTCTTGAAGTGATTGGTCTCAATTAAAATTATATAAACTTACATTATTTTGCATTAAGAGATTCCACCATCTAATTGTGAACGAGAGAAATTTGTGGAGTGAAAATAGTCAAGCTTGAGCGAGTCACTTCTACAAAATCACAACACTTGTTTGAGGGTGCCTTTGTAAAGAGGTTTAGCTTATTGATCAATTATGAACATGTGTAACATCCCTTATCAATCTATATCTCCCATTTGATTACAAGTTCATCTAATATCTAATGCATGTGTTTTAACAATAGAAGTTAATATGTAGCATTGATGTTCGTGTAAAATATTTGGGATCATGTACTAGGTCATTAGGAATTGTTATTTCGTTATCACCAATATTTCATATAATATAGTTTAAATATATTGTTGTAACAACTATTATTTTTCAAGATGAAAAATGAATATCTTGCAGGTTGATTGCTAGAAATATTGCCATTATAGATGGAATATAATGCTATGAATGTTATTTTTTATTTGGATGAAAATTGAATATAACTTTCATTTTGGCTATCAAAAAATTTATCATTACGGGAAAGGATTAATATTCCTTTGAAACTTCATGACAAGGTTAACACACACTATTGTGTTGAAAAGTCCTTTAATAATTGTAGAATAATCAAACTATTAACTATTAGAGTAACACAATCAAATCAATAAAAGGAAAAGGTCAAAACAGAGTATACATCATTGGGAAGAGGATTTACCTCTTATACCCAAGGGAATGCCCAGAAAATAAGGAGGGGGATTGATGTGAAGGTTGTAACCCTCCAAGTATTCCCTTCCCTACTGTCCAAAAGATTATCAATAGGTTAGAGTTTGATGCCAAGGGGGAAGATATGAGGATGATTTTACAATGTTCTCATTAAGCCTCTAGGGACAATTTTTAAACTAATATTTATCCTAGTGGAAACCTTCGGCATCAAAGGAACCACATGGGTTCAAAAGTCTCGAGGCCCCATTTTGGTTCAATACTATATGGGCTCTTTCCTTCTTCTATATCGTATTCTTTCTGATACAATAAGAAAAAATAAGGGAGGTACCACTACCTACCTCAAATAAAAAGAGTATTGTGCCTAGATATGAGACCATTAAACCCAATGCAAGGTGGGGTAGTAGGGAAGGAAGCCATAACATAAAATTGACTTATATATATGACCTAAATAAGAAAGGTAAGGGACTGGTCATAAACAAGAAAAAAATGGAATTACAATATCACCTATAGGAAATCGAGACCCTGAAGAGCGTCTGAGCATGCTCGATAAATTATGCAAGGCACAAACCCAAGGAAAGAGATCCCTTATAAGAGTGGACTACTCTAGGCCATGTTCTATCGACTGATAGTGAGAAATGGTAGCGAGGGAAAACAAAGTGCAACTAAACTCTCAAAACCAAACAAAAGTAAAATTACCTAAAATGTTTGACTAAGACTCAAGCTATGATGAAGAATGGAAACAATGTGATACGAAAAATAAATTAGGATCAAGGTTGTCTAAAGACCAACCCACAAATTATCCACAGTAGAAAAATACCAAAACTCCCGAAGAGAAAACCCCAAATTCAAGAGTATTAATGTCAATCGAGTTATACACACCACATCAGAAGCTTCATATATTTAGAGCACCATGCATAGATTTTACAGTAAAAATTGCTAAACCACAGGGTTATGGGTTAATACCCATAACCTATCATAGCAAAGAATTTTCAAAAGGAAAAAAACCAATAAATAAAATACCCATAGAGATATTAAATATCAATGTCTTTCCATTAAAACATGAGAGGAAATTGTTCAAATAATGTTACAGATAATGGGGTTCCTAGGGTCTTAACCCTCTCCCAAATATTACAACCATGACTTGTAGCAGACTTTTAACAATGATAAGAAAAACTAGTGACTACTAGAAAGAAGCCATATGTAGCCACCACGAATTATAACCATGGAAGGAGATGAGCAAGAAAAGTCGAGTAGCTATGTTCATTATCGTGTTGAGTGTAAGGAATGTGAGAGAGGGGTTTGTCCAGAGGACAAATTACCTCCTCTCCTTAGCCTACAATGAAGCATCCCTAGGCTCCCTCTTTGGAATAGTAATCATCTTGTCTAACCATAGCAAGTAAAATTCAATGTCTTGAAAGATAAGTTATGAAATCATAAAACATAGGTATCATAGTTGAATTGAGTAATCTTGAGTCAAGCATTCGAGGTTCTCTCACCCCAAATTTAATGACAGTATGAATAATGTGGTTTGGATATTCAAATCAAACCCTTGTGTAGTGTATGAGGCATGACTAGAGATACATGTCAGATCTAAGTTTACTAAAACTAGAGATACATGTTAGATCTAACTTTACTAAAAGAAAACACACAAGAAGGAATTAATATTTCAAAAAAAAAAATTAAGAACATTTATAGAGGAATATCATAAGGTAACCTAAGAGATGTTACATACACTTAAATGGTTAAGATTTAGAAATGTAAAATAGAAATTTATGATAAAATTTAGTATTATTTATATTCTTATGATTATTATATGATTAAATATGAAAATAATATATGTAATAAGATAAAATTTTATTTATCATGAACTTATAATTAATTTTGAATGATAATAAATTATAAATGATATGCATATTGACTTTGATTGATTATATTAAAGGAGATTTTTAAATGGTTAACCAATATTTTATTATATTTATTTATAAAAGGACTTTTAAATTATGAAAATTAAAATCAATATATTAAAGGTATAGGAGTTTATATATGAAGTAGTGTGGATTTATAAGTACTATGGGAATTTAATAAAAATAACCGCTATATTTATCGGAATGATGTAATAGGGAATATTTTATTTAAAGATATATTAGGAAGATGTTTAACATGCTTTAAGAAAGAATTATAAGTGGGCCTAATAGTAAAGAGCATGTATTTGTTTCTTTGTGGTCATAGATTCAAATCTATAGGAGTAAGTATATATATACCTCAATAAACATTAACAATCAAATCATCTTAATAAGGTAAGTCTCATATCCGACAAACAAACAATGTGGTCTACTACATACTTATATTCATATGTGAATATTATTTATAATAATCTCTATCCACTACCTTAATAAATTATAGATTTATATTTCTTCATATGAAATGACTGAAATTTATAAAAATAATATTAACAAAGTTCAATCGCTAATATTATTATTTTTACATTTAAAGTATTTAAAGATAGCAGATAAAAATGATATGAATTTGAATTTGAATTTAAAAATTATTTAACTGTTATATTTTTATTGTTTATATTTATCTATTTATAATTTAGTAAATTTAAATTAGAAGGCTTTAGTAGTCAAATCATTAGGTGGGCCCATTCTCCCATAAACAAATCATTGGACCAGAAGGTGGGCCTTTCTCGGGCAATCAATTCATTAGACACAAACCCACAATCAATTCATTGGATTGAAAGGTTCAATTCAAAAGTCTTAGAATTTGCTTGCCTCCTTTGATTAAGACCATGGTTTGTTCTCCCATCCACCGAGGGTCAATTTCAAATTTCAATGGACATCTTTGTTTCATTGTGACTAGGGTTTGTTTTCTCACCTACCGAGATTCAATTCCAAGAGAGATGTTTGGCCCATTGTGATAAGGCTAGAAGAGGAGATGATGACATTTATCCAGATTTTTCTTTTTCTTTATTTTTCTTTTATATTAATTCAAATTTCCTATTATATTTATTGAGTTATTTCCCTTATTAGTTTTTTTTTCTGTTTTCCCATTCACCCAGGTTTAATTCCAACAAACATGTTTGGCTCTTTGCGATAAGGCTCCAATTCCATTAAACATGTTTGCCCATTGGGATAAGGCTCCAATTCCATTAAACATGTTTGCCCATTAGGATAAGGCTCCAATTCCGATAAACATGTTTGACCCATTGCTATAAGGCTCCAATTCCAATAAAGATGTTTAGCTATTCAACTGAAGAAATCGAAGAAATCGAGTTTCATAGTCCTCATTCTGATCTGCGTTATGGATCCCTGGGAGGTACTGAGGAAAAACTCTGAACAGTATTCGGATGCTGAGTTTTGGGACATAATCATGCAGGAAAGCTATGAACCCTCGGGGCATAGTGCAGCGGACAGCTCCAATCCTGAAAGAGCCGATTCTGGGCATAGTCCATCAGCTCCTGAACGAGATCAGAAGTTTATGTCAACTGCACAAAGACCAGTCTATGTTCAGCATGAACATACAACAACTATTGGGACTTGCCGACCCAAAATTTGAGTGCACTGACTCTCTTTTTCTTGATGAGAGTCGAAAGAATCTTGATGATATTCAAAACGACTTGCCGCCCTCTGAAAATTTTTCTGTTGATTACTTCCTAAACCCTGTAGCTCTCCTAGATACATGCAGGTTGTTCTAAATTTCTTTGCTCTGCAATATATATTTTTGCTTTTTTAGTAGTGTTGTCTTGTATTTTTTCTAACGGAAAAATCATGCCCAGAGCAGCTTTAGATCATACATAATCTTTTTATTAATTATTTATAGTAAGATGGACTCTCAATCTTCTTGCAGCAAAGCGGAGTCAGAGAATGCAATGCACCAGTTAGGATGGCGCCAACTCCCCTTGAGTAGCCGCCCGGTCCAAAAGAATACAACAAAGAGAAGAAACCAGCACGTTAGATAATGTTACAGTAACGTGTTAGCGAGCTAGCTGTGTCGCATATTCTAAATAAAATAGTACTGAAGTTGACATGAAGTGAACTGCGTCTTCTCTGCAGTGTGGACTGATGCAAATGAATTATTTAAATTGCCAAAGATTCAACGGTTAATACAACTTTACCAGTTGACATGCAGAGTTCCGAACACAGGAAACAGTATGGGATGGAGCTGAATCCATGGTTTCTGGCTGAAGTTAATATATGTCGGGTTTTGACGGGTTGTTATAGTTTCTTCACATTCAATGCCCAATTATAGTTAATCTAGTTGAGTGTTTACGTAAGAACTCATATGCTATTATTAATTTGGTCTATGGTATAAATAAGTACGTTGGATTACCAATTTTGTATATGGTATAAATAAGTACGTTGGATTACCAATTTTGTATATGGTATAAATATGTACGTTGGGATACTAATTTAGTTATTTGGTATTGTTATTTTAGACATCTCTTTTCAGTTTTATGGATTTTGTTTTATTTTTTTATATATCTAAACGTATAAAAATATCAATATTTGTTATTTTTTTTACGTAAGAACTCATATGCTATTATTAAGGTATATGGTATAAATATGTACGTTGGGATACTAATTTGGTTATTTTGTATTGTTATTTTAGACCTCTATTTTTAGTTTTATGGATTTTGATTTACTCTTTTTTTTTTTTTTGCATATCATCTCTGAACCTATAAAAAGAGATCAATATTTGTTATTGTTATTTTAGACCTCTATTTTCAGTTTTATGGATTTTGATTTACTCTTTTTTTTTTTGCATATCATCTCTGAACCTATAAAAAGGGATCAATATTTGTTATTTTTTTTCTTAAGAGAAAAATGGCATTTATCTAAATGTTGTTGTATTGTCATTTTATGTATAAATATTTTGGAAAAAGTCAGAACAATGTTCATATATGTATATTAATAGGTTTAGAGGTCACCCCATCTATTCCCGAAATGTGTTTTGTTGTAGCTTCGTAGCTGTCTTAAACAAATTGTAAGCATCCCTGCTCATTTCAGGAAAAATGTGTGAAAAGAAGAGTCACTACAAATCTTGTAAAGACTAGTCAATAATCTGTAATAAGAGAGATATTTTTAGATTTTCCACTTGAATCGGTTTCTTTTCCATTTCATTACCGAGAGAGGTTTTGAGCCAAGAAAAAGACTACCCTTATACCACAAAAAGAAGGGTTAGCTTGACAAGGACCATAAAAAAAACCAAGGAAATGTTATGTCAATGGAAGCATACATATTAAGCAATGTAAATTGATGTTTTATTACTCTTATTTCATTTTGTATTTGTTAAACAGACATGGACAGCGAGAACAAATAGAAAGATAAATCACGCATTGCAATTTTTATTAACAATAGATGTACATTTATAGTACAATATGGTGACCGTTGGAATTCACATCCCAAGGTCCCTTGGACTACTTAGTGTGTTCGGCTTCCACACTAACCCTTTAGGATTAGGTGTCCAACATTCCCTCCCTTAATCCGAAGGGTTATGTATGAGTCCAAGAAGAGAGTTGTAATACAAAATGTGCAAATATGCATGGCAACACTAGGCTGGATGTGCTCTATGAAATGTTGGTATAAAGAGGCAGTGGTTTAAGGATGACCACCAACACTGGAACGCTTAGTGCAGTTCCCGGAACTCTTCCAAAACTGGCAAGAAGCTGAAGTCTTCTGCTAGAGGAAGTGATCCTATTGTTTTAAAGAGGGAAACCTTTAACCATAAAAGGGAGGTCTCACCCCGCATAAAAGGTAAAACTTCAACCTGAAAAGGGAAGTCTCAACCTGTGATGGTTTAAGGATGACCAACAACTCTGGAATGCTTATGCAATTCCTGGAACTCTTCCAAAGCCGGCAAAACCTGGAGTCTTCTGCTAGAGGAAGTGTTC
>APFE031592427.1:0-46131 GCA_000404065.3 Pinus taeda | reverse complement strand
GGCTTATGAGCTATGTAATCTAAGCTCAACAAGACAATGAGGAATTCAACGGAGGAAAGCAAACCGCTTGGAACACAATCAATCACTTTCAAAAATCACCAAACGAGTGTGAAAACAAAGAACGAAGTTGGCTGGTCAACCAAGAACACAAGATCCTGAACGGGAGGCTTGACACACACGACCACTAGATGCCCTAGGGTTTGAGTGTGAAATCAACGGAGAAAAGCAAACACCCGAAGGATAAAGGTGATCTATGCACAATTCACTTGAAAAGTGTGCAAACGTAATCTATGCACAAATGAGAATTCTAATTATGCGAGTATGATCTATGCAAGAGAATTCTCAAACACAAGATGATTCTAATGTAATCTAAGAACCAATCAAATGCAAATCAAGAAAATTGGGTGAGATTTCGAAAGATCAAAAAATAAAAACACTCAAAGGCGATTAACACTCATACCCAATTTAGCCCCCCCCCCCCGGCGAATGAGGGGGAAATTTTTTTGCAAAATCAAAACCAAAAAGATGCAAAATTGTGAAGAGACTGAGACAAACCTTCAAGTAATGATCCAAGGAAATCAAATTAATAATTTCTCAAAAGAGAGACTCAAAACTAGTCAAATAATAGTCCAACAAACTTCCAGAAGATGTAAAAGATGCAAAAAGATACAAATCCAAGCTCAGAAGGCTGACAAATAGGCTAATTGAAAAAGTTAACAAGTCTGGCGCGATTGTCAGACTGCAACTTGCGCTATTAAAGGATTGGCGCGGGTTGTCTGATAGCAACAAACGCCAACCAGCGCGACTATCAGAAGAAAAACCGCGCTAATCAAGTTTGCCAGGCAAAAAAACAAAACAAGGAGTCCCAGGCTTGGTTTACAGTATCTAGAAAGGCTAGCAAGCAATAAACAGCAAGAAATTCAGCCCAGAAAGCTATTCAAGCCAATAAACAAGAGAAAAATTAACATGCAAGGCAAGGTTGAAATTGTTCAGTTTGTAAACTAAACCGGAGATTGACTGAAGTGGCATTGATCTACTTCACTATTGCATGGCAATAGTGTTTCGAAGGCTATCTGGCCGCTCTTCAGGCTCCGTCTACAATTTACAAATCAAACAACACAAAAACAAACAACAAGCAGTTCCCCAGTGGAGTCGCCAAATTGTTGAACTGGTAAATCCCCTCTACGGACAGAGGCGATCCCACTAGCCCAACACGGGTCTAGCAACAATCACACCACGCTACACGTAGGTTCCTAATTGCATAAATCAGAGATCGATCATGATGATCTACCTGGAATCCAACGCTAGTAGTTGTAGAAGAAACGCCGCTCCCATTCCTTTGCTCTGGCTGGTCACAATCCTCACGCTCCTCGTGAATAGACACCTGCACACGCAAAGAACGATACAAACACAAGCGTAAAATCCAGTATATGCAATTATATATCGGTCAGAAAAGATATAACTCAAATACCATTAAAAGACACATGAGCGGAACCATAATGATAGTCGTTTATTAATTAGTAAAAATAGAGAAAGATTACAACCAAAAGGTTCTGACGTTGAACCTCCTCTAACTGGGCAAGCAGCTAAATACGCCTTGCAAAGTGACCTCTTCTCTCTCAATATTTTGGCAGCATAACGCCTCTATACTTCTCAATTCTCACTATCACTCCAGCATTAACTTGGCACTCACAATAGCTCTAGCAAAAACTAGTTGGTTTAATGCAGGGTGACAGTCATTTATAGATGGAGGAGGAGGAAGTATGCATTGTATCCGTACACCTACTGAAGATTTAGCATTGTCCCAGAATAGCCACTGAACTTGGTTGTCACGGATAAAAAATGACACTCGACCACTTCCATGAGATTTTTCCCCAGAGAACTGCATGAACAAAGAAGGCAAAAACACTTCAATGCGTGCTGGCTAAAAATCATAACCAAATTTAGGTGGCGCAGGCTTTGCTCTATGACAGAGCATCCATGGGCGCGCCCTCTTTGGAGGAACTGAGCCATTGGCGCGGGTAAGACACTGTGGACCTGCGCTAATGGAAAAAGGGCACTTTTTAGGGCTAATCTACAAAAGGTGTCTTCAGGGAGTTTGAATTTCATACTTAGGAGAATCCAATGCAAGTGTTTTTAAGTTGTGTCACTGGTCACAGGTCCATAAATGCGTCCTCAAATCTGCAAAAGCAAGGATAACAGGGATGGTGACCAACGATGACAAATTACTGCGTAACATGTCCACTGCAACAATGTGCCAACTCCACCATGTGCATCAAATCCATCATGCGCAAATTGCCCATGATATGCCAACAAGTGTTAACACACCACAACTATTTGCCAACATCTCATCAATCTGACAAGTGCTCAAAGAGAACACTTCTCCATCAAGTGTCAAGTGTCTCAAGAGAACACCTTCTCATCAAATGTAAAGTGCCCCAAGGGAACACCTTTCTCCATCCATGTGAGTTCCTCCATGTAGTCTCTCCTTAAGGTGTATACCCCATAGCTCCATCTCTCTGCACATTGGATCCCCCCATAACTCAAACTAGTTGGGTAGCTAGTCCAACTATACGCCCAAACCACAAGAATGCACATCCTTATGTCACCATTAGCCTTTTCCCAAAACATCTGCCACATCCTGAACTCATCAAGAATAAACCATGCTCAGGTCCATGAAGTAATCTCCATCCATCTGCAACATGTCATGATGCTTGATGCCAATCCAGCCCTGCACCATCAAACCTGCTCAACTGCTTAAGGGACTCACTGCCATGAGAAACTAACAATGAGTCACACCTTCTTGTTCCTCTAAGAAGATGTAGAGGGGTGAGAGCCTGAAGGCTCACCCTCACTAATCAATTCGATCCAACTATCAGGATCTTCAACTTCCAACCTTTGTAGATAAGTGACCCGGTCCTCACCCAGCCTCACATACACTTCATCATCATCCTCATCCTCAATCACCTCTAGCCTTCTTGTCAAGTCCAAGATACTATCTGAAAGTGATTTGATGACCAATGATTGTTCGGTAAGCTTTGTCTCTGCCTTGGACAAACACTTACTCATGTCATCCAACTTCTTCTCATCCCCCATCTACATCACTGACAATTTACAATCAGGCCTAGTCACACCAAAGGTAGGCACACCTATGGGTACATCTTCCCTTCCATCGTAAATATACAGATTCTTCAAATGTGGTACCACCATCGCATCATATTGCTTCATAAACTCCATCCCTAGTATAGCCTCATAGTCATCAATCCTCACTATAGTGAAATCCACCTTCCCGGTCCATTCACCAAGTGTAGTGTCCACTTGTTCAGCCACACCAAGTACTTCGTTCGGAGGAGAGTTCACCATCTTCATATGTGCCTTGATAGGAACATATTTCAGCCCAACCTTCCTTGCAGTGTCCTCACCCATGAAGTTGTGAGAGGCCCCACTATCTACCATAGTGAGTATATCAGCACCTCCAACTTTCATTCGGACATACTCCAACTTGTTCCTCTCGGGATCCTTCCGAGAGATCACCTCTGTAGTAGCAGCAGCTCCAAGAATCTGCATCATACCCACAGAAGCACCTTCATCTTTCGCATTAGATTGTGCTATAGCAGCCACCTTTGGTTTAGAGGGACAATTCTTCACCGTGTGTGGACCAGCACAAATCCAACACTTCAAGACTTTCTTTTCCTTCAAACTATCATCTGATTTCGAAGATTCCTCTTTCTTCTTATCTTTCGGTTTATCGGACTTCTTCTTCCTATCATCAGAAGTCTCATCATAGTGTTCAACCAACCTGTCAACTGCAGCAAAGGCTTCTTCAAGTGTATGAATCCTTTGTCGCTTCACCTCATTGCATGCCTAAGGCTTCAATCCAACAATGAAATTGAATACCTTGTCTCTTTCCGCCATATCAGGTAGCTCAAGGGCCGCACTTGCAAACTCCCGCTGATAAGTTTGAAGGTTCCTGGTTTGCTTTATAAACTTTATCTTCATCCTAGCTTCCCATGTTTCATTCTGAGGACTAAAATGGGCCTGCAAGGCTCCTTTCATTTCATCCCAAGAAGTGATGTCACTAGCACTGCCATTAGCAATCTGATCCATCCTTCTTCTCCACCACATCTTAGCATCTTTTGTGAGGAATTGAGCAGCAACCTTGACCTTAGTCTCATCATCAGATAGACCCAACCTTTCCAAGTATTGCTCCATGTCCCACAAGAAGTTACCAAGATGTTTTGCACTCCTTGTACCATTGAATGAATCCGGTTCCTTGACTTTCACATGAGGCACTCCTCCACCTGAGCCATGCCTCACGACCTTCTTCAACACCACTATTTCATCCTTGGCTTCGTCAAGAGCTTTCCTCAAGTCCATGATCTCCACTAGACCCTGGTCCCTTGAAGATTCAACATCCTTGACCCTTAATTCAAGTTGTGTACACATCAAATCAATGTACTCATGTTGAGTTCGGAGTTCATCGAGTTCATCTTTCACCTTCAAGAATTCCTTTTGTTCTTCCACAACAAGGTCAATCCTTGTTTCAAAGTTGCTCTCTAAGTACTCCAACCTTTCCACTACTTTCTGCATTAACCCAAGAGTAGTATCCATGGGATCACGACTAGAGCCTGCATGAGATTCAACCATTTGTAATAGCCTCTTCCTTCTTTGTAATCTAGTCTCGACCATGCACTAGCTTCACCTGCAACCCAAGTCCTTGATGTCACACTTAGAGTGTTTCACCAACCTTTTTCCCTGCAAGAACCTGTTACCACAGCCACTTCTTCACAACTGCACCCACACCTACTTTCGTCATGAGCTCACCAATTTCTGATACCAACTGTCACGCCTCCAAGCCTACGGTGGTCTTTCAACCATGTCGACGAGGTGCGGCACCACCACACACTTTCTTTTTAACAATACTAATGTATGTGGACTACACCTAATTCACAACCGATAACTTAGTTTGTGTTTCGCAACCAAGTATAAAATGCATTAGACCTTTATATCAATGATCACCCATACTTAATCATTATCCACAGCAATATAAAAGAACATCAATTGCACAATATAAAGGGGAGGGGAAACTCCCGAACAGTCTGCCCAAAAATGTATTATATCTCAGTTTACAAGAGTACAATGCTCAAGTGTGCTTGGCAAACTCCAAGCCAAAACTTAGCCAAATTTTACAACATAAGGCAACCTGCCTTTTACATAAGCGTATGCACACCTTGCACCAAGAGTGAGTGCCCACACGGGTCACCAAGACACTCTATACAATCTTGCACAACCGCCCGTTCAAACCTCAGCTGACGGCCCTCTCAACCAACCAAAGTCCAAGTGTCAACTCTGCGCACACACCATGTAGAGCGCATGAGTTATGCGCATCCCAAACTGCGCACCTTTCACTTGATATGCGAAGATAAGAGAATGAGCGAGTTCATTGTCAAATGCTTGGAGCATTCCATGCTCACACATATATACACCTCCAACATGGGCAAGGGGTGGGCGAAAGCCCCTTAGCTGACTCCCAAATGCCATCAACGCAAACCCCCAAACACTCATCGTCGTTGTCGACCTTGCCATATGCAAGCCGCTCTCCACGCCATATAAACTCCTCCACACTTAGTCGCATAAGTGTTTGCTCGCTCGCACATGTATTCGCCTTCGTCGCAAAGTTTGTCGCTTTTAGTGCGAAGTCACCCACGCTTCGTCGTCGTGTGGTCGTGCACGCTTGCCCGGTGTGCGCGCGCGCCCAGCGCCCGCCCGTCGCAAATCTCCAAGGCGTTACACATCCCGTCCCAATCTTGTTACATTAATCATGCTATTTCCATTGCAAGTTTATGGATGGCGAGGTTATATTTGCAGATTATACAAGTCAAGCCTGCAAGGACTTATGATAATCCCCAATTTGGAAACACAATGAATGCTACTTTTAACGAAGGAGGAAAGTTTATTAAACATCAAACATTTTGCATGGATGTTGTGCATGAGTTGGGAAATGTTCTATCATCATTTACACCTAGAAATATTCCATCGAATTACTGCTTCTAAGAAGTGCAATGTGACATTCTTGGACTGTTTTTCTATCAAAATTAAATTAAAATCTAGTGTTATAATGCATAGGCAGTCAATTATGTCGAGACTGCACTATTATGTAGGAAAACATGTGTGTTAGTCATTTCTGCTAAAGCAAAAAAACACCAATTTAATCACACCATTCCCATTCAATGCAACACATACATGACATGCATTTAAGGCCATCATTCCCCTGCTATGTGGACTAGATAATAGATAGTTATAGAGTTTTGTATACAAATAGTTTCTTCATAATCCAAGTTTTTGGTTTGATCGAAAAATGTTTGGTGATTTTACACTTTTACAAGATTTTTCCAAAAATTTTGATCGAAATTCCTCAAAAATTAAAAACTGTGTATTTTATAATAAATTCCAACCATTAAAGCATCGGAAAATCCCAACTATTAAAAGGAATACATTAAATCAAGATTCCCAATAAATGAAAATTTTTCGATTTTTATAAAAAAATTCCAACCACTAAAGAAAACTTCAATACATGAACTCCACCCATCATAGAAAAATTTAATACAAGATTAGACTAGTTCGAATAAAATTTAATACAATATTGGACTAATTCCAATAAAATTTAATACAAGATTAGACAAATTCAAATCATAATGAGCACCGAGCGACTGCCTCGTTATTTGTAACAAGATCGGTCAACAATTAAAATCTAGACCCTCTCTTCTTTAAAACATTAATAACATTGACTTTATAGCCTTATTCCTAAAAAAAATCGAGTTTCTACGTGGCTTTATGCCTACCAACAAAATTTGTGGATAATAGTAACAACCACCTACTAGATCCTCTTATTGCAAAGAGGAACTATTAGAAATCAAAATATGAGGTCCTTTCATCCCTCAGGCATTAATGGAAGTCACTTTGCAACCACTTACCAGATCCTCTTATTGCAAAGAGGAACTATTAGAAATCGAAATCTGAGGTCCTTTCATTCCTCGAGAATTAATGGCACTCACTTTCATTATGAGGTTCATGCAGGTTGTTTATAAAAAATTCCCATGAATGCAGGTTATGGAATTGATGAATTTAATCATGAATGCAGATATGGTGAAGAAGCCTCTGCAATCTACAAAAGGATATAGCATTATAGATAAATTTAGTACAAATTGAAGAAAAATGCACACTGTAGTGTCTGATTTGAGCGAGGTATTCATAGGGATCTCAAATCCATTTTGTTATTTTCTGCTTGTTTCTCTTAAGGCATCTGACCTTATTCGATCCATATTACTCATCGTGTAAGAACCCTTGGCACGCTTTTTATACAATTGGGTATTTTTCGCCTCTACCCCTGAAGCTTATGATTTATATATCAATGTTTGGGCTTAAGGTATTTGAGATCAAAGGCATGGCACTGGCTGTTCTTTCGAGATTCTTTCTCGGAGATCTAAACCCCGAGGCCTGGAATGCAGTGTCAATCTTTTGAGAAAAAAAATTATAGTGACCATGTTGTCGTGCGTATTTGTAGAGACATTTGTTGTGGAATAAATGGGTGTGGATAGATTCATTGGGACGTTAATTGAAGTGGACATCGACGGGAGAGCTACTAGGTTTGTTGGCAAATGGCAAGTTATTGCAAGGCGGAATAAGATGCTTGATTGAGATTTCATGGCGTATGTGCAAGTGGGAAAATACAAGTCCACTGGGAATTTTCCAACCATCTACAAGGTATGAAATTTGCATACTAGCTTTTATTGTTCTATTGCTAAAGTTGCGTAGTCTTTCCTATATGATCTGATCGACCAAGAAAACATACATTCAACGAAATTTAGTTTTAGAAAAATGTTATTTTGAAAACATCAACTCAATGCCATTTATCTCTCTCCTTACAAAGGTCCTGAAGTACTAGGATATGTCAGAATATTAATCACGAACGTTGCTGCTCACTGTTCAGATGTCACTAATCACTATTCAATAGTCAGCGTAGTCGGCTAGTGTCAATAGATAATAAATATCATTCGACGCAGTTATTGCTCGTCTGCTACAGAAGATGTCTATAAATTGCAATATTTAGTAATGAAAGGAGTAAGCTTTGAGTGTCGACTATGTTCTCTATTATGGTATCAGAGCGAGAGTGTGAGGGCTCGTTGGTGTAGAGGTTGCAGTAGTAAGGCTATGTGAAGCCTGTTTGAAGTGTGGTGAAGGCTCGATTGTATGCATTGAGATTTGTTGAGAGAATTTGCTGTGCAAAGCATCATTCACGAGAAGGATACTGCTGTGTGAAAGCTGTTGCTAATCAATCAAGCATGCAAGCCTGCAACTATCTGTTGGAACCACCGGAAAAATTTGCTTCACTGTTGTCACCACGTTGCAGAGGGCCTTGGTATATTTACAACGGTAAAACTATCCATAATCTTTCCATTCTGCAATATGCGGTTCTGCAATATAAACTGTTGTGAAGTATTTTTTTCTGATTAAAAAAGGGAGCAGAGCATATTGATCTTATAAAGTGTAATAAGAGCTAGTGGGGTTATAAGGAAAAAATAAATAAATTGATATTCAAGTCTGTTGTGCGGTGGTCTTTATAAGGGTGACCAGGAATATATGTTTTTTGTAACTTGTTTTGAAATGATATTGGGAAGAGGAGAGTAAAATATAGTGTGTGGTTTGAGGAGTGATAAGGTTTTCAATGTAATTTTTTAAGTGGTGAGAGGATTATTAAAAAGAAAAATGTTTTTTAAAGTGAACTTTAATATAAGGAGGTTTTATTCTCTTTATGGTGAAAATTTTGAGATTTTACGATGATTTTTGCTTCATAAGATCACTTTGGATTTGGTGAATTTGGGTGCATTTGGCTTTAGATCTAGTGGATTTGGTTGTATTTTGGTGATTGGAGAAATTTTTTTTTCCATTATGTCAAATTTGTTTGCTGATACTTATTTGAATGAATCCACCAAACTTGATGGAGGAAATCATGTGAATTGGAAATTCAAGTTGGTAACTATTTTAGAAGGTTATAATTTGTGGTCCATTGTGAGTGGGAATGATACCAAAACCATTATTGCAGCTTCTATTCTGATTGGGAGAAAAGAGAGATGAAAGAAAAGGTGTTGTTGCGTATGTCTATAAAGGACAAAATTATCCCTCACATCAGAGATTGCAAGACATCAAAGGAAACATGGGATATGCTAAAGGGTTTGTATGAAACAACAAATACAAACAGGATCTTGTTTTTGAAGACTAAGCTTTTATCTCTAAAAATGGAAGCAAATGAAAATATAAGCAATTTCATATCTCGTGTCAAAGATTTTCGTGATAATTTAGGAGATATTGGTGAAAATGTGTCTAGTATTGACTTAGTCACCATCACATTAAATGGCTTAGTGCAAGATTATCAAATTTTTGTTTCAAGTCTTTCAGCTAGAGAGAAGCCCCCCCCCCCTACATTTGATGAATTAACAGGAATTCTTCTACAAGAGGAGGAGAGGATGAAGAGCTTTAATTGGGCTCTAGTAGTTCAGATTTGGCATTTGTAGCCAAAGGCGAACATCCATACAGAGGCAAGCCATGGGACAAGAACAAAGGAGGCAAGTTCCAAGCAAAACAGAAAGGTATGACATAGCTTAAATTTCCAATCCATGATAAGAGAAATGATGATTGTTATTATTGTGGCAAACCTGGGAATCATTCTAAAGATTGCTATAAAAGGAAATATAGTGAATCTAGGCAAAGAAATAGAACGCATAATGGAAATTTTGTGGACAAAGACACCTCAATTAGTAATGGATTTAAAAATCTTAAATTGTTTGTTTTTGATGCTGCATTGTCTGTGGAAAATGATGATGTGAATACTTGGTTCATTGATTCCAGGGCAACACTCCATATGTCTTGTAATAAGGAGTGCTTTAATGAATATTATGAAAACATTGATGGCACATATGTTTATCTAGGAGATAACAGATCACTTATGACTCTATAATGAAGAATATGTCTCTATAATGAAGAATGGCACATGGGAATTAATAGAATTGCCTAAAAACAAAGTTCCCATAGGATGGAAATGGTTGTATAAATCCAAGTTTAATGTTGATGGAAGTATTGATAAGCATCAAGCTAGATTGGTTGCAAAAGGATATTCACAAAAGGAGGGAATTGATTATGAAGATACTTTTGCACCTATAGCTAAGTTGAACACAAATAGGATCATGATTGCATTAGCTACAAAATATAATTGGAAAATGCATCAGTTAGATGTCAAATCTACATTTTTGAATAGTGAATTAAAAGAAGAAGTTTATTTGGTTCATAGTGAAGGGTTTGTAAAACAGGGACAATAGCATCTGGTTTGCATGTTAAAGAAAGCTTTATATGGTTTGAAACAAGCACCAAGATCTTGGTATGTGAAAATTGATTCTTTATTTTATGATAAGCAAAAATGATCCTAACTTGTACATCAAGGAAGATGAAGGTGGGAATGTTTCTTTAATATTTGTATATGTTGATGATCTTATCATAATAGGAAATACATGCAAGTTGATTGAAGAAATTAAAATTTAGTTATCATATGTATTTGAGATGAAGGATCTTGGTGGATTGCATTATTGTTTAGGCCTTGAAGTTTGGAGGGAATCTGGTAAGACACTAATCACACAAAGCAAATATACAAGGGAAATCCTTAAAAGGATTAATATGATTGAAAGCAAGGCAATATCTACTCCTTTAGAATAGAATGTCAAATTGTGCAATGATGATGGAACCAAAGAGGTGAATGGAACCTTGTATTATCAATTGGTGGGAAGTCTGAACTATCTCACCACTACCAAGCCAAATATAGCATATTATGTCAGCATACTTAGTCAATTCATGGCTAAGCCTTGTGAAAGCCACTGGAAAGTAGCAAAGAAAGTCCTTCGATATCTGAAAGGAACACTTCATTTTCTTATTATGTATACTGATGAATTTGATGTTGAATTGGCAGGTTATTCTAATTCTGACTGGGTTGGAAATCTAGATGATAGGAAATCTACTACTGGATACGTATTCAATATCAGTTCAGGACCAATAGCATGGAGCAGTAAGAAACAACCAATTGTTTCCTTGTCATCAAGTGAAGCTAAGTATAAAGCATTATGCAGTGCTACCTGTCAAGCAATATGACCTAGAAGGATACTTGAAGATATTGGAGAAACACAACAAGCACCTACAATGATCAGATGTGACAATCAAAGCACTATCAAATTGGCAAACAATCCTATATATCATGCAAGGACAAAACACATTGACACAAAACATCATTTTGTAAGAGAGAAAGTGCAATCAAAAGAAATTGGCTTATCATATTATAATACAAATGAAAATGCGGTTGACATATTCACCAAGCCTCTTGGAAGGGCTAAATTTGAAATGTGTAGAAGTAAGTTGTGCGTTGTAGAAAATCCAAATTATGTTGTAAGCCTAGCTGAGTCTTAGACCAACAGGCAAGTTAGCACGTAGGTAGTGATTAAGGGGAGGTGTCAAGATATTAATCACAAATGATGACACTCATTGTTCAGATGATGTTGATCATTGTTTAGCAATCAGCGTAGTCAGCTAGTGTCAGTAGATAATAAATATCATTTGGCGCAGTCATTGCTCATTTGTAGTTGAAGATGTCTATAAATTGCAATGTCTAGTAATGAAAGAGCAAGCTTTGAGTGTCGACTTTGTTCTCTGTTAGGATAATGGAACATTATAATTATTTATCATTCGCTGATATGGATTTAGTTGTTCCATTTTCTTGGCTAAAAATTATTTTGAAATCCTGTGAAATTGCTGAGTTACTTGCGCACACTTTGAAAAATAACACTTAAACCATAGATTTGGACAAAATTTCCCATGTGTTTTAATTATGCAGATCTTTGGTTGCTAAAAAAATCCCTACTTAAATTTAAATCTGAGGTGTAACATCAAATTTCTGGTTGCTAAAAACAATCTTCCTACAAAAATATCTTACTATATTTAGTTTATTTAGATATCACCATTATGATGGATTTCAATAAAGAAAATATGATGGATTATTATTAACTGTAATATTTTTTTGTTTAAATTATAGTTAAAAAAATTTGTGATTTTTCAAATAATAGCTTGTGATTTTTCACTAGTAATGTGATACTTGTACTCCAGTTATCATTACAAGATAATACCACAAACCAATTAAATTAAAAATAAATAAATTAAATTTTTGTTAAAAAATATTAAAATTTACAATTTTTTGAAGTCAAGGGGCATAAATGAATAGCTCTAGTTTAATTAGCCACAATTTTGTGAAAATAATGAAAATTTTGGTAGGATTTTCAAAAAATATAGTAGAGATTTTTGAAAATTTGGGTTGTAGCTAACTAGCTTCAAGTTTTTGGGTGCCCCAAAATCCTTGGTGAGTTAAATCTAAACAATACTTAAATGAATATAAATTAGAGAGGGCTATAGTAATGTGATACTTATATTCCATGTGATACTGCTACTCCTGTTATCATTACAAAATAATACACTAACCAATTAAAAATTAAATTATGGTTAAAAAATATTAAAATTTACAATTTTTTTAATCAAACAAAAACTCAAATCATAATTTCACCAAAAACCCAATTGGCAGATAATAACTTCCGCCCTTTTAGCGTTATTATTAAAATGCATCTTTCAAGTAGAGGTAATGGGTTTCAATACTAGCAAATTTCAGAGGGTACGTATGTCAGTCTCGTCTACTTTATGACTTCAACTTACTCTAATATAGAATAACAATATTAAAATGTATTTTATCTTTATATCGCACTCGCTTACATGGTATCTGACTCATTCACAACATGTAAATATTAAAATGTATTTCATCTTTATATCGCACTCGCTTACTTGGTACTCTGACTCATCTGACTCTAGCGTGCAAATATTAAAATGCATTTTATAGGTATCAAATTTGTCTTTCACAGTTAAAATTGGCTGGAATCTAGTTATTTTTTTAACAAATTTAAAACGGGAGTGATTGAATCCTTTTTAACTGTGGAAAACTTAACCAGTATAACTTAGATTTCAAAGATTAACACTATAACTATATTTTTGATAATAAATTAAATTAATTATAGGTTTATTGAGAGTAGTGAGGTAGTTAGAGGAAGGAATGTTCTCTTTTTTCTTTCTGAAGTTTGAAAGCATCCTACTCATAGAAAAGAGGTCTCTGCATTTTTGGGAATTCAAGAACAACCTCAGATACAAGCTCCTAGACCCCAGCCAGCCCAAGATAAGAATGCCTATCAAGTTTCCAATATGATGAGATAAAGTGATGAAGCCCCGCTGCAAGTTGACCTCATAAACCTTCAGGATGATGCCCTGAAGATAGTGTTAGGGAACCTGCCAGATGGAATTGACCAGCTCTTAGGGAGAGAATAACATGCTCTTAGGAAAATAAGGCTTTCTTCTATGGGAGAAGAAAACATATACCCTTGCCCTTGGAGGGACAAGCGGTGTCCCACTTTGGTTGAACCACTCAATCTTTCTCTTGACTTTCAAGGTGAGAAACTTTATCATAATTCAGTTGTCAAAGATAACTATTGCTTGTTGCAATCTGCAAAAGTCAGGCTGATTCATTACTGTTATTCAAAGAAAACCACCATACTTAGAATAACTAGTTAGTGGTCAGGCTTTCACTGTAACATGTTTCTTTACATACCAGAAAGACAACTCTTAGCCAAACAAAAATAATTTTAGAAAATACTCCAATCCCAAATATATTCCTTTCTACCTACATATTCACAAAATATCTAATAATTATTTAATTGGTTTGTATTTGCTGTCGTGGACTTGCAGCTTTGGAAAGGATATTTAGATTTAATAAAAATTTACATTATTTTAACCACAAAATTATTTTTCCATATAATATATAATATATATATATATATATATATATAAATATATTATATCTATTTGTCGTATTAAAATAAAATTACCTAATATTATAAAAAAAATATGCTAATTGTCAATCTTGGAAATGATGATCAGAAATGACGTTCTGCGTTACTATTATGTCCTGCATAAGTGGTGGAGAGGGTCAGAAATTGCGCAGCTCAATTTCTATAGGAAACGTCACGTGCAATTTTATTTTGGGCTGTTACATGCATTTTCGGGCCCGAGTTTTGTCACAGCAGAGTTGCCTTCGCAAACCTTTGTGTCGTCGCAGCCGTTTTACATGACCTCTATGACACTCACGGTATGTTGGACGAACTCAAAACCGTGTCGGAGGCAGTGAGACGGTGAATTTCAATTTATTCCCAGCTATTTTATTCATATTATTGCTATTTTATTTATTCCCAGCTTCTCAGCCTATTCCACGATTTTGTGCATATTGCTATTTGATTTATTCCCAGCTTCTTAACCTATTCCAATCATATATTATTGTTTGCGTCATTTTCAGATGGAATTCTTCATTAACAGATGAACTTCCGGACAACATAAAAATTGCATTCCAGTTTTTTTTTTAACACAGCGAATGAATTGGCTGTTGAGGTCGCAAAAGAGCAAGGGCGAGATATGACATCCATATTAAAGGATAACGGTGTTTTGGATGATCTGTGATTTTATAGATGGATTATTTTAATGGGATTCTATTATTATTATTATCAACTTACTTCCATGGTTGTCCTAAGAATGCAATTTACTGTGAAAAGGCCATGAAATTTGTCATTTGAAATTATATATTTTTAATTTTATTATGAAATTTGTCATTTGAACTAATATATTTTTAATTTTATTATTCTTCATTTAGAGAGAAAAGGGGGGACTTTAACCATTAATGTACTTTTACTTTTTCAATGATCAGTGGCAGCGATATCTTGAGTCTTATCTGCAAGAAGCGGAATGGATAGCGACCGGTCATGTGCCCACGTTGAATGAGTACATAAAGAATGCTCGCTCTAGCTCAGGGATGTGCATTCTAAATTTGTTTCCCCTTCTGTTGATGGGTCAACTTCTCCCGAACAACATTCTGGAGCAAATATATTCTCCATCCAAGATGCAGGAGCTCTCAGAATTGACGATCAGGCTTGTCGACGACTTAACAGATTTCGAGGTATTTGGCATCTAATTTTACATTTATTTAAGCCCGTTTAAACAAGTTCGGATGCACAAAATTCCGTGCAAGATACTGATTTTTCTTCCCAAATTGCAATGAAGGATGAGAAGCAATGCTTATTAAGTGCGTATGGCCATAGGGACATGGATTAAATAAGCGGCCAGATAGAGAACAAAAAAGTTTATGGACGTAGTTCCGCTAAGTTCTGCCAAATTGCGTGTGGAAATTGTTCGCCGACAAATTCTAAAATATCACATACGGCAATTACAATTATTACCTGATCATCGCTACTCTAGTTTCCTACTACTATACTTTCATATGTTTTATGATATTGAATTGTATTTTATATTTGTTTAATTAATGGGTTTGACTTTCATCATCTTGTGCTTTGCATAATTTTAATGGTATTATTTCTATAAATATTTTTGAAAATTTAATTATTAATAATAATTATGTGAATGGTAGATATTTGATTTTCATTTAATACTTTGCATATTTATAATATTTTTTGTTTTTCTAATTAAAATAAATAATTAAAAAAATTGTTAAAAGGGAATAAATTTCAATGGTTAAAAATTTTGTTTATGTATTTTATGCCAATAGGCATGTTATCAATAAAATAAAATAAAATTATTATAAAGTAGATGATATAAATTTAAATTTTATATAGAATATTTTTAATAGTATAAACAATTAAAGACTAAGATAATATATATATGTATATATATAGATATATATTATTGTGATCAAGAGGAAGTAGCCTTAGTAGCAATAGTGGATTTGAACCAACATCTTTTAAGTTTCAATGATTTCACATGTCTCAGCTTATCAATCTAAGATTAAGAGTTATTTCCAATGTAGTTATGCATTTTTTGCCGTTAAAATAAATTAGTTATAGTATTTTGGGCAATATGGTATTGATAAGCTATGTTATTGGTCATGGTAATGGAAAAACTTATATTAAGAATCTCCATGATAAAGTATAGGTAAATCTCTATAGTTAAGAATCTGGTTACATGCTTTATCAAAATGTACATATGTTGAATTTATATATTAATCTTTTTATCATTAATAATAATTCAAATTATTTTAAATAACATTATACTTTAATTAATATTAGATTATTTTTAATTTTAACAACTTGAGCCTTACCATAAAACAAGTGTTAATGGCATAAATTTTGGTGGGTAGTAACTCTTAGTACTTATATTTATTTACACATTTTTCTTATCTATTTGTTATGCAAGCACTTACTTAAATTATGGTGGCCAGCAACCAATAGTAAATATGTTATTTACATGAGTATTCAAGCTATTTTTAAGGATATTAATCTTCTATAATTTTTCTATAAAACTTAACAATGAAAAATCAAATAAAAAATCATTGCAAAACTATCTAAAAATAATGGCATAAAATGGCATTCATATTGCTATTTTATTTATTCCCAGCTTCTCAGCCTATTCCACGATTTTATACATATTGCTATTTGATTTATTCCCAGATTCTCAACCTATTCCAATCATATATTATTGTTTGCGTCATTTTCAGATGGAATTCTTCATTAACAGATGAACTTCCGGACAACATAAAATTTGCATTCCAGTTTTTCTTTAACACAGCGAATGAATTGGCTGTTGAGGTCGCAAAAGAGCAAGGGCGAGATATGACATCCATATTAAAGGATAACGTATGTGTTTTGGAAGATCTGTGATTTTATAGATGGATTATTTTAATGGGATGCTATTATTATTATTATCAACTTACTTCCATGGTTGTCCTAAAAATGCAATTTACTCAAAAGGCCATGAAATTTGTCATTTGAAATAATATATTTTTAATTTTATAATGAAATTTGTCATTTGAACTAATATAATTTTAATTTTATTATTCTTCATTTAGAGAGAAAAGGGGAGACTTTAACCATTAATGTATTTTTACTGTTTCAATGATTAGTGGCAGCGATATCTTGAGTCTTATCTACAGGAAGCGGAATGGATAGCGACTGGTCATGTGCCCACAGGAAGCGGAATGGATAGCGACTGGTCATGTGCCCACGTTGAATGAGTACATAAAGAATGCTCGCGCTAGCTCAGGGATGTGCATTCTAAATTTGTTTCCCCTTCTGTTGATGGGTCAACTTCTCCCGAATAACATTCTGGAGCAAATATATTCTCCATCCAAGATGCAGGAGCTCTCAGAATTGACGATCAGACTCGTCGACGACTTAACAGATTTCGAGGTATTTGGCATCTAAATTTACATTTATTTAAGCCCGTTTAAACAAGTTAGGATGCACAAGATTTCGAGGTATTTGGCATCTAAATTTACATTTATTTAAGCCCGTTTAAACAAGTTAGGATGCACAAAATTCTGTGCAAAAGATTGATTTTTCTTCACAAATTGCAATGAAGGATGGGAAAGAGGGGTTAAATTTGACGCCGGTGTGTCTGTATTTTTCTTTTTTACCTGTAAAGTACGTTTTAGTTTTAAATTTCCATGTCATGAGCAACTTGCCATTAATTTTCAAAAACGAATAGCAGGTTTAAAAATTAAAAAGTTAAAAAAAAAAAAAATAATATAAATTTTTTTATATATATATTTAACCTTATGTCATATATTTTTTATACCTGTAGGTTGTAAGTTACAATGTGGCTACTGGATTGTTGAATAATTGTTTGTGACTGGATCTGTAACCTTATAATCTCCGGCCGGGGCAACAGGCAACTTGCAAGTTTAGCGTTTACTTATAAAGGACAGTGATCGGATGGCTATCAGATCTGCGGATTTTGCATTCAATTCGCATTCGTGTTTAGTGCTTGAGCATTTACCACTGTAAACTTACCACTGTACCAGACTACCGCGTGTCCAAGATATGGAAAGTAACAAGTTACAAGGTGAATCGGCGATCCTTGACATGGAAGCGTGCTTAGTTGGATTTTCATTAAAAAATACAACTCTGGGAATGTATGCCCAAGCGGCGATGGCCGAGTCGTCAACTATACTTTTGCGCCAGAGACGCGCTACACAATTAAAACCAACATCAACCCCGGTCCCCAACAGAGTTCTAGTCGTGTGTTTGGTGCAATTTATGTTGAGTTTTCAGCTTTTGTCATCAGTTTATATACATCGTCGATTCGTCGTGGCGGAAGAGTAGTGCCCAACTTAAATTTTGCGTTGCCAGGTTTTTGAAATCCCTCCCTCTCTCTCTGTACAAATAACAATTACTCTTTTATAGCTGGTAATTTCTTGAAGTGATTCATGGATGATATAATTGTGTGGTGCCACATTTTATTTTTTTGGATGTGCTTTGCTTTAATTCCAATAGACAGCGTTGCTCTTTCAATGGTATTGTTAAATAACTTTATTCAAACTTAATCACATCTTGTGGGGTTGAGAGGAGTTTGTGAACACCGACAACGATCCTCTGGGGTTGAGCGGATGTTAGCCTCTCTGAAAACAAACAACGTCGCTTTCGCCCAGTCAACTCTGAAAGTCTTTGTTTGCCAAAGAAAATATTTGGCATGTAAACTCTCAAAGTCTTTGTTTGCGAGTGAAAATATCTGGTATGTTAAATACAGATAGTTTGATACTGGTGGGTAGGATTGTTTGACACTGGTAGGTAAGATTATTTGTAAAATGATTCCAAACACGAAAATTTGAGAGACAAAAATAAAAAATTAACAAAAAAGACTTTCTTGTATCTTCCTACAATAAAAACTTATAAATGACCTCTCCAGAACATTTAAACATTAAATTAATTAATCTTTTAATTTATTTAAATATATAGTTTAAGACATCTACCCATACAAAATAATCCCATCTACGGTTCTACCCAAGGCAAAATATTAAATTAATTAATCTTTTAATTTATTTAAAAATTTGATTTAAAATATCTAACCATACAAATTAATCCCATGCTAACTGGTGGCTATAGGTAAAGAGCTCACAAGATTTACAGGATGTTAGAAACATGAACACAGACAACGCCCCTCTGCCCCACTCAACTCTCAAATTTTTTGTTTACTAACTTAATCGCTCCTCCTTTCATTTTCTCGGCATATACTTTATAGGGAATCTATTTTTTATTCCAACTCACAGCGTTTCATGGACAAAGGATTTGAACCACAGAAAACTTTTCGAGCAAAAGAAAAAGAATGAAGATCGGCTATACGACAATCACATTATTGTATTAAAGATTTTTGGATAATTTTACAGGTGTATTTAGGAAGAGGGTAAAATCACTCTCTTATTGATTATCAATGAGTAAGTTTAGTTTTTAATGGATCATCAATGAGTAGTTCCAAGAGATATGGTTTTTTTGTCATCAGTGAGGAAGCTTGCCCTCTATGGACCATTACTGAGTAAGCTTGCCCTTTACCGACCATCAATGAGTAGTTCCAAAAGACATGGTTTTCTTTAACTATCCCTAAGTAGTTCCAGGAAACATGACTATAATTCCAGGGAACATGATTTCCTTTAAATAACAGTAATGATAAACCTATATTTGAAAATATCAACCAATAATACTAACAAGACTACCCTATTACTAATTTGAAAATTAAGTTAAATTTTCCCATCCTCCCACGATTGCTAAATCCATCCAAATTACTACAGCCTCGAAAAATTAATTGAGATTCAAACCCTCCCATGATTGCTAAATCCATCCAAATTACTACAGTCTCAAAACATTAATGAGATTCAAACCCTCCCATGATTGCTAAATCCACCCAAATTACTACTATCACAAAAAATTAATGAGATTCAAAGTTTTCCCATTGAAAGAATGGGAAATTGAACGCCTACATTAATCGATGATCAAAAGTAGTAACAGTGCTCTGCTATTGAAAAAGTTTCGTGCACGGTTATAGTCCTTGTGGAGACAGGACCGGAAGGCAAAGTGTGGGCGTGTTGATTTTCCCATATCGAACCAATGGGCATATTGCTGCGTATCATGACTCCAAGCACGTTCCCGGCGCACGCCTAAGTAACATCAAGCAATCATCAATGCCCAATCATGGAATAGATAGTGCACACATGTGTTCACATGGACCCAAGTTGGATGAGTGTCTTTGTGAAAGTTAGCTTATTGTTGTTGTCCGTCTGCTTTTAGTGTAATCTATAAAAAACTAATCTAGGAAGTGACCCAGTGAAATTATTGAAAGATACATTTAAAGACACCAGATTTTCAAGCTGGCCCAAAACAGTCAAGTTCCCAGAGAGCTTGTTGTGAAAGAGATCCATAGCTGCAAGCTTAGTAAGCCCTGAAATTTCCTATGGTATGGATCTAGACAGATAATTCCAGCTCAAGTTCAATTCTATGTCCAATCCCTGTATACTCCCTAGTTCAGGAGGGATGCTACCCGTTAGCTTGATATTGCTCAGATCCAGTAATTGCAGCTTTTTCCACAGGCCGAGCCCTTTGGGAATGGCCCTGCTTAATTCATTGCCATTCATAGTGAGCATATTCAGAGAACCTTCTCGATTTTCACACGCTGCAGCGGGAATTGGAATTGGACCCGTGAGCTTGTTCATAGATATGTCCACTATCTGCAGACTAGTTAGTAAGCCAATAGTGCCAGGCAAGGTCCCAGTAAGCCGATTTGTTTGAATATGCAAAGACTAGAGTTCAATGCAATCTCTAATCTCTAAAGGAATCGGTCCTAAAAAATGATTGTTGCTCAGGGCCAGAAACTAGAGATTCTTCAGCTTTCCAATCTCTGTTGGTATAGCGTCGCTTAATCTGTTATTGCAAAGGCGCAAGCGAACCAAAGCAGCACAGCTTCCAATCTTAGGAGACAAAGAGCCAGTTAGATCATTAGACAAAACAAGCAATTCGCTTAAATCCTTTAACTGAAAAAATGCTTGCCGGAATGCTTCCTGTAAGATTGTTGTCCGAGAGATCCAGAATGCCCAATCATGGAATAGATAGTGCGCACATGTGTTCACATGGACCCAAGTTGGATTAGTGTCTTTGTGAAGGTTAGCTTATTGTTGTTGTCCATCTGCTTTTAGTGTAATATTAGTCTCTGATTTTTGTTAGTTTCTTTTTGGTTGGCCATAAATGAAATCTTTTGTTTCAAAATTCCAAAATTGTAAATAGGACAATGACAAAATGTTGAATCAATTAATATGTTGTTGAATTCTGAATGTATTTAGAATAGAAGTGGTATTTAAATTGTTATACTTTTTGTGAAATTTGATGAGTTAGATTTCTCACTGTAATAAATTGTATATGTAAAAGTTTGTTATATCAATTCATGTAAAAGTTTGTTATATCATTTTTGATAAATTGGATAAATGTCCTTGTAACAGCTCTGTTATATTGTTTAGTTTTGGATTTTTGTTGTAAAATTTCATTTGTTGGATTAGTTAATTGAATTTGTTAAAGATGTATTTTTATAATTTTATTAAAGGATTTGTTTAGATTTATTTTTAGCGTTTGGGATTTTCAGCAACGTACGAGTGCAAGATTATTTTTTTAATATGGTTTTAGTTGATGAAATGAAATTCATATATACTAAATACTTTATTTTTATTATATAGGTATTATATATCAAAAATGTCTTCAAAAAAAGGGAATCAACTTTCTATCAAAAAAAAATTTGGATGGTCTAATACATCTCAAGCTTCATTGCTTGATAAAGAAGATCATGATTTTGATCTAAGTGAAGATTTAGATGTCTTGGAGCATAATGAAGAATATGATATCTTGGAACATAATGAAAAAAGTGATGAAGAATTTCACCACGGAGAACCTAGCACCCAAAAGAAAAGAAAAATGAAAGTAAAAATAGAGCTTCGTGATCAGTGGAAAACTAAGTATAAGTGGTTGAGAGAGGCAAAGCATGAAAGAAAAACAATTATTAAATGCATATATTGTGAAATGCATAAGGCAATGGGGCCATGGGGAATTGGGATTAGTTGCTCTACATTGCAACATGATTCTATAATTGTTCATGCTAATTCAACATTCATAAAGTCTCACAGGCAAAGTGGATATGTGGAAATGAGAAGAAGGCGAAGTCTATTACAGAACACATTGCATGCATTGATGATATGAACAAAGAAAGAGTCATTACTACTATGAAATTAGTATATTGGATAGTGCAAGAGGATCTACCACTTTCAAAATATGAATCTCTTTGTTTGTTTACAATGTCTTTACACACGCCAAATATGCCAAAGAACAAAGAGTACACATCATATACAAATCACATGGCTGCAAAAGAATTCCTTTTTGCTATATCTTAGTACCTTGAAGAGCTACAAACTTCCAAAATGATAGATAGCCCTTTTTTTCATTGATGTTAGATGAAAGTACAGACTGTAGTTTAGAAAAACATCTTGTGGTTTATGCCACGTTTTTAAACTCAAAAGGATTGGGTCCTCCAATTTCACAGTTTTTAAAGCTCATAAATGTTTGCGATGGAAGAGGGAAAACAACTTATGATGCAATCAAACATTTAATGGAATCAAGGGGCCTTTCAATAGAAAGATTGATAGGAGTTTCCACAGATGGCACTTGTTCAATGGTTGGTAATGAAAATGGTTTTATCACTTTCTTGAAGAAAGATGTACCTAATCTTGTAGGTGTTCATTGCATTGCTCATCGTGAAGCCTTAGCTGCATCAGATGCTTCAAAAAAAATACCTGAATTATTATTTGTTGAGAAATTAGCAAATAAGGTATATTCTTAGCTGCAAAATTCTACGAAAAGAAATAGTCAACTTATTGCTCTACATGAACTTATGCAACTTGAAACTCTTCAAGCTCTTCAAATCCATGGAGTTAGATGGCTTTCAAGGGGACAAGTCATTGAAATACTTGTTGCACTTATGCCTCCCATATTAACATTTGTGGAAAAATGAAAGAAAAGACTCATGGTATGATAAGGCAAGAATCTTTTCAGTACAATTTTGTTTACATATGCTTGCAGATATAATGTGTGAATTAAACAAGTTGAACAAGCAATTCCAAGAAGAGTACATTGATGTCAGCTCTTTAGGGGCAGCCATAGATGTCACATTAAACACTTTGAAAATGTGGTTTTTAAGAAGCGACACGTTTGCAGATGGCACATGTTATTTATCTAAATTTATAGATGCCTCTAAATTTGGCTTTCTAGAAATTTGTGATAAGGAGGGGCTTGTTCACAAGCATGAATTACGATTTGTAGCAATTCCACATGCATATGATGATTGTGTTGATATACAAAAACAATCATGGAAAACGTGTATTGAAGGGTCAATAGAAAGTTGCAAACAACTTGCAAAAGATTATGTTCAAGCTCTTGTAGAGAATTTGAACAGAAGATTCCCTGATCTTGCATTTTTCAACTCAGCAAAATTGTTTAGCCCTTGCCATTATTTAGAGGATGTTCATGGCAGAGAACGAAATTCAAAGCGTTGGCTCGAAAAGATTTTTCAACACTTACAACATCCTTATTATCAAAGTGAAGAAAACAAAACTACATTTGATTTTGAGGCTTGTTTGAAAGAGTTGCATCCATTTGTTGACACTCTTCGTGTTAATTGCGAGGGATCATCCATGAAAGATGTATGGAGGATTTTTTATGTTACAGTGTTGCATACAAATTTTCCTCACATGTCAAAATTATGGCAGGCGATACTATTCCTGCAAGTACAGTTGCTTGTGAGAGAGGATTTTCAAGACAAAACATAATAAAGGATGTCCGAAGAACAAAGCTATCATTAGTTGCATTGGATGCCTTGATGCGGGTGTCTCTAATAGGGTTTGATTCATCGATGGTGGAATGGAATAGGGTATTTGACATCTGGAAAGATGCTAAAGAAAGGAGAACCTTAAATATTTAAAGTTTTTGCTTTTATTTTTATGTTTGTAATAGTGGTGTTTTGACAATTACCTCTTTTGGTGAAATTGTCCAAAATTTAGTTTGTGTACATGGTGATATTGAATCTACTTTTTGAACATTTACATAGTTCATGCACATTATGTTTTTGGTTTGAAAATTATTTCACAACTATTGTTCTTTTAATGGGATTAACATGGTAGTGAGTCAAATGGAAAACATGATATGTGTGAATGAATAATTTTTGTTAAATTTATTGCAACAATATTAACATTCATTATTTTCATGTGAAAGTAATTATGAATACATATTTTTTCACTTCATAATATTATTTTTAGTTGTTTCTATATATATTTCCCATCTATTTTATCACTATTTCCATTTTAAACAAAAAAAACTCAGAACATTTGAACAATTTGGAAAAATTGCAGAAAAATTTGATCAGCAGGTCTCAAAACAAAGTGTAGCAATGAGACTTGAGCCGAATTGTACAACAAAAAATGGAAAATTTGAACAATTATGAGTACAATTTGAAATTAGATGAAACTTGTACAAATAAATTTTAAAAGTCATATGATGGGCAGTGTAAAAATAAAAACGTCATAAAAAAATGATGAGCAATTTAAAAATAAAAACGTCATAAAAAAAATTCCTTGACGGGTAAGGTCACCCGTCAAATTTAACTCCTGATTAGAAGCAACTTCAATTATAGAGTGTTACATGAAAGAAAACCCTGATTCTACCGGGGAAAACGCTTTTAAGAGTTCCCTAAAAACAAGTCACTAAGGCAATGTGCTTGAGAGGATTAACATACATATCCATGCATCACCATGGTTTCTCCGGCAGCGGTCAAGGCTTGACTCGGGCATGGTTTCTCCGGCCGCGTTCACGGCTCGACGGCAGCTCCATCATTGCAACTTTGCTTATTTATCTGACTGCACTGCTTGGACTTCAACCCTTCATTCAATACCTTCACGTACATTCATTCAATGTTCCAGTCCCCGTCCAACATTTCAAATTAGTAAGTGCCGCCCAAAATTTTGAATTCAAATCGGGTAATCCCGCCCGAATTCTTTTATGAAATGAATAATCCCGCTCTGTTTCCATTTTCTCGAGCCAGAAGATGATGTGCGTATCCCGAAGGAGAAATGTGTCAGAGGCAGGGATTTCCTTACCCTTCAACCATGGATGCTTGGATTCGACCCCTTTTCGGCTCCAATCAAGCGGAACATTTTATGTGCCAAAATTCCAGGGCTTCCTCTGGAACTTTGGAATGTCGAGGCCATTAAAGAGATTGCAAATCAGATATGATGCTTCTATTATTGGGATGACGACTGTTTCGGCCATCTGGATAAACAACTAGCTTGGCTTTTGGTGGAAGTTGATGTTGGGAGAGGTCTTCTGGCCGAACTGAAGATCAAATGGAGCAGTTTTAACACTTAGTGACTTGTTTTTAAGAGTTGCTATTCATTCTTTCCCTCATTTCAATTCCTTTCCGCGGTTCATTAAGTAAACTCACTGCTGCACAAATTCCCTTCTTTGATAACTTGCTCATGCAACGGTGCAATCCATAGAATATTGCAAATTTCATTGGTGCTCCTAGGAAAAGATTCGCTCTACAAAATCTCTTTGTGTAAGCAGCGTTAGGTTTCATTAATTATGGGTAACTGTCTGCCATCTCGCGGATCCGGAAACCTCTCTGCACATTTCATGGGCCGTGAGGAATTTATAATGGTGACAAGATCTGACGGAAAGATAATGGAATTCATGGCTCCACTTGTCATCAGAGATCACATGTCGGCGTACCCACAACATTCGGTTGTGCATTATGAGGATGCAGAATGCCGCTCTCTTTCACCGGACAAGAAGTTGGTTCTCGGGCAGCTTTATCGGATTCGCGAGCATAATTACCAGTGAAGGGCCTAAGAGTACTTGCCCGCCTTCTTCATTCACGCGTGCGCAGAATGACAGCGGTATTATTAGGGTTCAGATGGTAATCTCGAAACAAGAACTGTAAGCTTTGCTTTCAGATCCGTGTATGAAGGAAAAACCATTGTTGCTTCAGCTTCAGTGTAAAGAAGATTATGTTGTCACAACAAAATGCAGCGACAATGGATGGAGACCATCGTTAAAGAGCATTACAGAGGTGAATTAGTTAAGGCCACATATCCTTGTCATCGTGAAGTTGCAGTAGGAGAATATTTGTTACGAATTGGGATGTCACATGTCCCGTTGAATTTTCATTTTGCGTGGTACAGGAGCTCAATTCATATACTATATATTATTGTCAATAAACACTTTTTTTTTTGGTTTTTCACAGCGTTTTTGGTTTTTTAATAAATTCATTTTGCAATTGCAAATTTGTCAATAAATTAGTTCGTTGAAATTAGTTACTCTAGGCTGGACAACTTTCAAAAGTATGGTCATTACATGGGTAAATTTTTCAAAACTATAATTAGGTTTTAATAATAATAGCCGAAAAAGGGAATTATATGTTAGGTTTTTAAGCATTTTCTTTTATTTATATTTTTTAATCAATTTTATTATTAGGAAAATAGATTCAAGTTATTTTATTTTTTTATGCAAGTTCTTTTTCTTTATATTAAAATGTCAAAAGTCACTGATATATATATATCCAAACACTTTGAATAAACAATATTTATCATTAATGTTTTATATTTAACTTTTTTATTAATTAAATCAAATACTAATATTTTCATCTTATAAAATGTCATTTAATTTATACACACAATGAACTTTACGTTTATATTGAATATATTTTAAAAAAATTTTTTTTAATTAGGGACAACACATATGCTAAAGAACACCCATGTTATAGGTTAGAGTAGTTGTATGTTGGGCTTAATATTAATAAAAAAATAATTATTAATTATTGGTTAGTAGTTGTGCATTACTTAATGAATTTAAGAATAAATTAATAAAAATAATAGTTATATATATATTGTGTTTTTTAAAATTAAAATTTAAAGGAGTGAGTGACTATATACGATTTTTGAAGAGACTTTTTTAATGCTTTTGTTCTATAATATTAATTCCTTAATTTTCTTGTATGAGAATTTAATGTTAATGGTTTATATATATATATATAAATATATAGTAAAAAGTAAATGAGGCCAAGTGATGTTGGACAAGTTCGTCGTTCATTGTAAATTAGTTCTATTTTAAGAATTGAAGTTGTAAATTAAATTGGTTTTAACAATGTAGTGTTTTTAAAGTTGTAAATTGTCTAAATATTGTATTATGACGAATTAGTTAATACAATGAGAAAGAGAGTTATGACCCTCAAGCTTGATATTTTTCCTTCATTAAGGGTATTTTGGACACATATTATTGTGTATGCTGTTATTGTTCTCAAGTTTTTATATTATTTTATCATAGCATTTTTTGCATTAGTCTATCAAAATCTTAAGTGGAATTTGGGAAAGGTTATTATCTCAAAGTACCTCATCTATTGCCAAGGTTTAGGTAATCAATAAAGAGCATGGGTAAAGATTTTAGTTATATCGTCTATGGTGGTATATTAAGACATTGATCATCTATGGTGATATATTAAGACATAGTGTTACTAGTGGGACAAAAAAAATCATTACTTGCATTTTTCTATTTGTGATTATTTACCTAGTTATATTTTTATGTTTGATTGTAATTATTTACATAATTGTACTTGAAAGAATAACTTCGACGTAAATCACATGTAGACAGACATTTGTCGACGCGTTTCGAACCAACTAGTGTGATTCATCGTCAGGACAAGTTGAAGAAACAGATCCAGCTTAGCATGTTAAATAGTCTGAGCAGAGTCTGACTAACGACTAATTTTGACGTAAGAACCCAGGTCAAATTATTATTTATTAATTTAATATTATTATTATTTATGGAAAAAGTTTAAATTAGGTAAAATATATAAAATAATTCTAATGGTTGGTTTATTTATTTTTTTAAAAAACAATTATTCTATTTATTTAAATTTTATATATATATTATATAATATATATATATATTATATATATAATTAATTAAAGTTATAATATTAGGTTATTAAGATAAAGTTAGGATTATTAAATAATTTCTAATGGTTGTTAAAGAATAATGTTATTTAATTATTTAAAATTTATTTAATAATTATTATATTATATATATATATTATATATATATATATAATATTATATATATATTATATATATATATAATATAATATAAGGTTATTAAGTGACGAGAATTTTCAGTTTATTAATTAATAATAATTTTAATGTGGTTTTAAAAGAATTTTATTTAATTATTATATTATATATATATATATAATAAATATTGTACTTTTCAATTTATATTTTAAATAATAATTAAATTTATTGTTTATTCTATTATATTTGAATTTTAAATTTGATGATATTTCAATTAAATTATTTTTAAATATAATTAAATTTATATTAAAAATTAAATACAAACTTATGTTATATTATTTCAATAAATTTCTTATTTAATTGAAAATAAAATAAAAAAAAAAATATATTATTATTTAAAAAAAAAATCTTTATTAATTTTTATAGCGTTTTAAAAAAATCTTCTAAATTTATATTTCTTTTTATTAAAACACTAACCATTTAGATCTATCTCAAGTACGTATCTAACATGAGCCGAGAGGGATCAAATTTTTTCACATGCAAACTTCTTTAGAGTGCAAAATATAATGTACTATTTTTCATTGTTTAAATTTTATTTTTGAATGCTAAAGAAAGTATATGTATGACCAAATAAAGGTTTTAACCATAAAAACTTAATTTTTGCTTGATATATACATAAAATTTTTAAATTATATAATATATACTTAATTTATATTAAAAATATTCACAATACATGTACATCGAGAACTTTATCACACAAAATATAAAATGGTTATATTATTATAATATATTTTAAATTATATGTCAAATTAATTTCTTATTAAAATATTTTATTAATAATTCAATTGAATATTGTTATATACAACATTAAAAATGTTTTATTCTAACAATTTTTTTACATATAAAGTTTACATTTGACATAAATATTAATATAGAATCTTCAATAATTTTTAATATCTTTGTTAAATAAATTTGAAAAATATAAGCTTTAAACATCTTACTCATACATTTATTTTTATATTTTCTTCGTTTTTATTATAACAAGATTAATTTTCTATTAAGAACACAATTTTTATTTTTAAAGGGGAATGAACTCATAAACAAACTTATACATCCCCTCATACTGAGCTGAGCTGTAGAATAAACCTCTAGACTCAATAATTAAAATATTTATATATATTTAACCCATTTTCAATAAAACAAAAATCATTTTCCTAAAATAAAAATCATCTATACAAAACGTATTTAAAGTAAAAAATCATCACATTTAAATTTATTTAAAGTTAAAAACTCATTGCATTTAAATTTATAGTGATTATTTATTTTCATAAAGTAAAAGGCATTAATACAAGATGTATTTGAAGTTTAAACTCATCCCATCTAAATTTATAGTAATTATTTTGATTAATGCTTTCCATTGAAACAAACCATATTTAAACCTTGAAACATTATCATATATAATGTTTACGAATGTGTACTTCGTTGAAAATGGAAATGTATTTAAAGTTAAAAACTCATCACATCACATCTAAATTTATAGTGATTATTTATTTTCATAAAAGAAAAGTCATCCATATAAAATGTATTTGAACTTTAAACTCATCTCATCTAAATTGATAGTGATTATTTTGATTAATGATTTCCATTGAAACAAAATATATTTAAACTTTGAAACATTATTAGATATTGAAACATTATCATATCTAATAGTGTTTGAAATGTTTATGAATGTGTATTTTCAGTTGCAAATGGAAGTGTTTAGGAAAGTATATATTTCTATGATAATCATTATCCACTTTTGTTATTTAATAATTTTTTAAATATTATTTATTTATTTATGTATCTAATAAATGTATTTTTAGTTTAATTTATGTGGTATTTTATGATGTTAATGTTTTTTTTTGTCAGTCAAAGTTCAATTATTATATTAACATCAAAGTGCAGAGTACAAAATGCATCTCAACAGGTCCTTTTCTCTCAGTCCAACCATAGTTGTTGAGATTGGGACCTGGAGGATAACATGAGCTACCTGCTTCATGCATTATTTTTCGACGGCCTAAGAGCCATGACATACATATTGTAAACAAAAAGAGAAACATAACAGAAAGCAGCATATTAAGGAGTGGGGTTGGGGGGGTTATAGAAGGAGCTACGAAATCACTAGCATATTCATGCATATGAAACTCAATATGCTCCACCCTCGCTTCTAGACTGCGAAGGTGATTGTTGGTGTGCCTTTGTTGGCATTGCAGATTATCCAATTGGTCCATGATTTCACTTTGGCCAAATTGAATGTCATTGACGAAAGCTACTAGCTCGTTACGGTCATCATACCTTTGGTTGCTAAGGTTGCCCATGTTGACTTAAACGTTCCAGATTCTAACATCGATAGACTCAAGCGTCGATGGAGCAACCACATGCCCTAGGGATCCATCAAATTTCTACTTTGTCTCACGGCTACCTAATGAACCCGACATGGTGTCATTTTCCTCGTTTGACTGATATGCTTGTTGTGGATTGCCACCCCCATGGCGTGGTCTCCCTCAGTGGTGAGGCATCTTGGCGTACCCAAAACACCTGAAAGGGCGATAGACACAAACACCCTCCCGATCCCACACAGCAACAAAAAACAATGTAACTTCTACCACTTCCCCTAAAGAGAATTGAGAGGCTATCCTACACCAATCATCACCGTAATAAATTATCCATACCCAGGCAAAGAGGGACGAGGATTCCTCAGCACATGATCCAAACTTAAACAGGAGCACGAGAACTTACAGATATAATCATAAACACAAAGATGCAATAGAAAAACACTTCATTTCATTAATAGAAAAATACTTAACTATGTTTACAAACATAATGGAAATAAGATAGCTCAGGCGATGGTAGCTTATCTCTGAGAAGAAATATGGCGGCTGCATGCCTTAAAACTCTGTTACAATGAGGCTCAAGGGCCTATTTATTATTAGAAAACATTAGAAAATCGCAAACAACCAAAACCCTAACCCAAGAGATGTAACACCAAGAATTTGTGGGCCTTGTTGGGTTTAGTTGGGTAGCCAACTTCCTGGGGTCATAACTTGGTCATAATATCTCTATTTGGTGTATACTATATCTTGTTGGAAAGATCTCTTTGAGTACTACAAGTTTCATTGCAGGCCCTTTCCTATGGCTACGAGTTTGCCGCAGACCATGAAAAAACGTTGTTTAGGGGATCAAAACTGCTCCATAAGTACAAGACCCAAAAAACTGCTAAAAATAGTAAATGCTGAAATGAACAAGGAAACAGATGAAACTGGCTAGGGGGTCTAGGTGGAATAGGCAGGTGGCCACCAATATCCACCAGGATCAAAACAGGGCTTTGGAAGTTGAACACGGCGTCCCGCCACCTCTTCTACACTTGTCTCTACATATTTCCTCTAGCTATTCGAGCCCTTTCCAACTAGAATTCCTCATAGGGACCCTCAAAAAAAAAAGTCTTGTCGCAAGTTCCCCACAAGTTCCCCATCACTAATGAACTAGAAGGAAATAATCCAGCAGTGCTTGGCCAAGATCTGTCAACCCTGGTTCTTCTCCTCTCCCCTACATCGCACCACGCAAACGAACTAGGCTGATGAGAATTCCAATAGGTTCATTCTCCTTGGATGTTCCAGGGTCCCAAGGATCATCCAACACTACCAACACACCCACACTGTGCACCACTTATTGGCTTCTCTGCCTCTCCCCCAAAGCCTAGACCTTGCGAGGCATGCAAGAGCTCCACAACGCTTACCGCACTTCACAACACTACCATCTCGCACCATGACCAAGAAATGCATAACCAGTTCCAAGGAAGGGATTTAATAGCCATCGTCGTGGGTGCCAACCTCGCATGTTGGAGCTTGCTATCACATCTATTAAACATGGGGGTGGGGCACGCGTGGAGGTCGGACAGGCTCTGCCACCTCCTCCTCCACCACTTATCCAACAATGAAGGCACCCTCGTTAGGGATATGAAGTTTTGTATCTACAAGATATTGGAGAGTCTGAAGATCTCCTTGATCTAGGTCTGCCTTGCTTCTCAAATCCCTCTAGGAAGAGGTGAAGTCTTTATGGTTACTTATGGATTTCTAGTTTTCCAAGTTTTGTATATACATAAGATGTGCACATATATGGAAGTTGTGCATATACAAAAGTTGGCTATATATGGATGTTATTGTATATGCGTATTACGGAAGTTGCAGACTGTTTTTATGTATGCACAACTTTTGTATATGGTTGTAGACTGTTTTTATGTATGCATAACTTTTGTATATGTGCATATATAGAAGTTGCACATATATGGAAGCTATGCGCATATACGGAAATTTCACATATATGGAAGATATATAGAGAAGTTGCGTATATACAGAAGTTGTGTAGAACTTCAACCTTGATATAGGTGCAACTTATGTATATGCACATCTGTATATGTGCATATCTTGTGTATATGCATAAATAGATATGCATATATATGGAAGTTGCACATATACATAAATTGCACATATACAGAAATTGTACATATATGGAGGTTGCATATATACAGTGACTGAAGTTAAGCATAAATTATCTATATACCCATCTTCCATATATGCACAACTTTTGTATATGTGCATCTATCGTAAATGTTCAACTTCCATATGTGTGCATATACATAAGTTACACATATGAATAGTTGTGCACAACTTCAACCTACGTACATACAATATAGCCTTCGTATATGCACAACTTCTGTATATACATATATGAATATTTTGGATATACAAAAGATATGCAATGCAAAAGGTGTGCATAGCTTTCGTATATGAGTAACTTTTTTATATGCACATATTTTTCGTATATACGTCTATTTCGTATATGTGAATTTCTTCTGTATATGTGCAACTTTTGTATATACAAATATTGTTCATATATAAGTTTCGTATATGTAAATTTCTTCTGTATATGTGCATATTTGGAAGTTGCGCATATACAATAGATGTGAATATACAAAAGATATGCGTATATATAGAAGCTACTCATATAAAAAAGATATGCACATATACAGAAGTTGTGCATATATGGAGGCTGTTGTATATGCATGTTACGAAGGTTGTGCACTTTTGTATGTGTGCAACTTATGTGTATGGGCATATACAAAAGTTGCACATATACGGAAGATATGTGCATATAAAGAAATTTCACATATACAGAAGATATGCACATATACATAATATATTCACATATACAGAATTTACGCATATACGAAAGATATGCATATCTTTCGTATATGCCCAACTTCTGTATCTGTGCATATTTTCCGTATATGCCCATATATTATTTATATGCGCAATTTCCGTCTTTTGGACTTGCAAAAGGTTTCAAATGATTATTACACTACTACATGTAGGGGGGTTTTAAGACAATATTTGAGTCAATTGTCTTAACTTAAGACAAAAAGAAACTCAAATATTGTCTCTAAGTGGGTGTCTCAAAATATAATGTCTCAAAAATTTGTCTCTATAAAGACAATATAGAACACATATTATTATTGTCTCTATAAAGACAATTTGATTTGTCTCTTAGAGACATTTCATTTTGTGTCTTTTAGAGACAATTACATTTTTGTCTTTTTAGAGACAATTTCCATAATTCAAACATTGTCTCTCTCGGAGACAATATAAAAAATTATTTAAAAAAAATAAATGTCCATATTCAAACTATTGTCTTCTAGAACAATATAAAAATATTTAAAAAATAAATGTCCATAATTCAAAACTATTGTCTCTCTAGAGACAATATAAAAATTCGTTTAAAATATAAATAAATGTCCATATTTCAAACTATGTCTCTCTAGAGACAATATAAAAAATTATTTAAAAATAAATAAATAAAATCATTTTGAATGTCTACTGGCTCGTATCGTTCTCACCTGGAACAAATTCGTAAGATATTAAGCAGGAATCTTCCACACAATACATACATATAATTTTAGTTCCCCATTAATGATCTTTAAAGGGGAAGTAGAAAACAAGGGTGAGAATATTTGCAAATCTATTCCAAACATTAAAATTCAGGCTAGAGTTGGGACTTACATTTATAATACATTTTTGCAATTTCCAAAGACTTAAATTTTAGTAAACAAAGAATGTGTGCTAAAAAAAAATTAAATTAGAATTTAAAAATATTATGTTAAATTTGAACTTAGGTTGATTATAAATTTTAACAAGAAACAAAGTTATCAGCTAATTTTGATCTATAACGATTAAATACAAAGCAATTGTTAAAATTAACCGAAGAAAATATCTTTATGATGGGAATATGCTTTTATATAATGATCAACATACTTATCCAATGACTATTCGAAACATGACCGTATAAAGCCTATCGTGGAAATAAGAGTTTAAGCCAAATTGCCACTACAATCATCATTGTGATCCTATTGTTAACTGTGCAGATTCAAAGTCTCTGCTGATATTATAATTTATTATAGTTAAAAATAAAAGTGGCTTACGCATGTCCACGAAAGGAAAGCAAGCTGGAAAGCATTTTGCAGGAACCATCAAGCCTTTATGTCATTGTCATAAATATAATAGACATAATTAAGGAAATAAAATTTACAACACAATTATCTCGATACCTGGAACATAGTGAAATGGATCAAGAATATAATAAGTTCAGGGCGATCGAACCAAAACAACTTATCGGTTGGCTACACCACTGGAATTCCTTTAACTACAGAATGTCTCCCTTGAATTGCTAAGGCCATTTCTAATATTATAAGTTGCAGCTTCACTCCAACTATCAAAACTATTTGCACAAGTAATGCAGCAATAAACACGCAGAAGTCAATAGTTGACAACTTTTCTATATCATTAACTTATATCATTAATAATTCTACTTCTGAACATTTACAGGGACTTACAGCTAAGGGAACGAAGGAGAACCAAAAGTATGAATGCCAGTCTACTCACCCACTAATGCAGGCAGTGAAAGAGACAACGTCAGATTCGCTAGTAACAGAAACAAAACTAAACATTGGAGTAAGACAAAGAGTTGTGAAGTCTTACTATACAAGTGGATAAGCAAAAATCCCATGGCAAAAGTCCATAGGGGAAAACTGCAGATAACGCAATAACTGTTGTAGTGTTAGGTAAAAAGCAAGGGGAGGTTTCCCAAAGAAACAAAACAAAAGGAGGACTGAGAAGCGTTGCAGGAGGAAAATCAATTATTATTGCTAGAGACCAAAGTTTTTACGCACAAAAAGTTAATAGAACCTGATTCCAATCACCCTCTTGAAGTTGTCATCCAATGATCTCTTTATATATTTATGAAAATCAAACTTCTTGTTATTTGCAGAGAGATGGGCCTATACAGTACCAAGGAAGAAAATTCACAAGGAAAATCAGATAAATCACATGAATGAAATGGTTGTTTACATAACCAAATTGAAATCTAAATTAAGGTTTCAAGTTATGGAGACATACAATGATGAAGCCATGCTGCAAGGTTAGGTAATCAACTTTCCTTATTGACCAAAAGAATTGTCTAAAGAAGCAAACCTGCAATGAATATTAATATTACATGTAAAATGGATTCAAGCAAGATAAATCCCTTGAAAATTTGGAGTATGAATTACTTACCACCCATTTAATAATGGGTGTTCTGCTCTAGAAATTCATATGACGCGTTACAAATGTAGTTTGTTGGGTTAACCTGAACCTTGAAGGATCTGCATGAAACAAACAGCAAGCACGTAGCTGCTTGTACTTGAGAACAATCTTTCTAAAATTCCTCAAAATGTTATCCAATCGTAAATATTCTTGATGTTTGAACCTAAAATCATTTCGCAGGTGTCCTCGTTGAAATTTCCATATTCGTAACCTAGGTTAGGTGCCATTTTTCAAACATGACAGACTGTGAGACGAGGCCATTTAGAGAAGAAAATTGAAAAGAACTGACCATGTGAACATAGATAATCCATTGTTACTATCTCCTTTTCCCATGCTTTCCAACGCCTCATCTATGACCGAAAATGACTTGTATTTTGAGTTAAAGATGTTTCGAACACATGAAGATATGAAAGAAAATTCAAACCGAAAAAATTTAAACTGAATGACATGGGAGAAGAACAATTATTTCCCATGTCACTTACTTTTGCTCTTGCTAGGGTGATCGTTAGGACACTATATAACGCATGGACAGTTGCCAATGTAAAGATGAAGCAGTGGAGCTGGTTCATTCCAATGAAGGAGACCAGAGGATACTTACCCTTGAATCAAGAGGGAATGAATAATTATCAAACTATCATAAATATCTTGAATCATATCAAATGGACTAACACGATCTAAGTAACATCTAATAGCATTGGGAAATTCGAATACGCAACATAGAGTTTGGTGTCCACCTTAGAACAATGATCGATAGCAGGAGCCATTGATTATTCCTTTTGACATGGAAGCATACTATAAGCCATTCCTTTCGGTATACAAATCCTAGAAATGGGCTTCTCTCCAATGGTCAGTAGAAACGAGATGAATCCCATAAGCATCAGTTCTGCAATCCAAAAAACACCATTTAAAGTGTATCATGTCAGTCGATGTCATGTGATGCAATCTCATTCTAAAATTCTAAGAGTTGCTAAAAGATATACTTGCTACAATGATCTGATTACTTCTTATGAACAGCGCTCAGCTTATTTCCTCCCGCATTTAGGTGAAAATCAACCATGAAATACGCACATTCCCTGGAACAATGCACATAAATGTTATTACCTCAATGTACAGAGTTAACAAAATGTGTGTACGCCTCCAGACGCTTAGTATGCGCATTAGTATTAGATAAAGATTCAATTTGGATAGGGTGTTAGTAGCTGAGTTCCAACATATAGTTGATCAAGACACGATGTTCTGCCGTAGCTAATCAACAATGCCTGCCTATAATTGATGAAGAAAGCTAAAATGTCTAGGAGTAGGATTTCTTTAGAAGGGTAAAATCACTAAAGCATGATGCTTTAAAATTTTAAGGCTTACTTCAGGTCTGCATCAGAGTAGCTTGTATGAAGGGTAAGTGTTTTGTTCCAACATGGATCCTTCCTCAAAGTGCATCGAGCAGTGTAGACAGCAGCATCAATAAGCATTGATGGACTGTAGATAGTCCATGCGCTTTATGGACATATCTTGCCATGCCAAGCACTTAATGTCCAAGAGGCTTATAAAGGAATAAGAGGCAAAAAGAGGAAACAGGCATATTCAACAATAAAATAATAGAACGAATGAGAAGTGAAACACAGCCAAACCACATAGCCTCCAATTCAAATATAAGTAGATAATACTGGCATCCGTTGTATGATTGCAAACAACATAAATGTTTTCATGTCATTGTCAATAAAATTGAATGTAGGCTAAGAGCATCATGCTTTGAATTCCCCTAGACTCTAACCAAATATTTTTGTTGAATTTACAATTTCTTTCATCCATTAAGACATCAGAACATGCTGGAATAAGAACATAGGATATACTATTCATGTTCTTGAATATAAATTTAACACCATGTAGAATCATAATTCCACAAGGCTCGGTAAGCAATAAGAAGCACTATTTCTATAAAGTTAAAAAGTGGCCATAAAAATATTTGACACAAGCTAGCAAGACTAATGGTCCCAATGCACAATTATTTTGCCAAATCAAAAAATACACATCTTTGGGGATGCACACTACTGCAAATCTAGAAATATTTACATTAATCTAGCTGAAGAGAGCAATTCTCCTAGTTAAGCAGATAACTAACTCTCAAAATTCTTCTCTGGCATCTCCGTCACTGTCTTTAAAATTTGAGAATTGTCGTCAGTAATACTTCCTTGTGTCCAGCGTTTTAACATCTCCAAGGATGCTTTTGGCTGATCCAATGGGACCATATGAACTGCATCATGAACCTAGTGCAGCAAAATATAAGATTTCGTAAGGAATAAATTATCTACTTGTACAACGAAATCAAAGATGATCATCGAGTGCCTTTTAGCTTGAGAAAATTGAGTGGTCCATAACTAGTTATTAAACCTACTTCCTTATCGTCTACAAGGAAGGATTTTGTAGGTGCCTTCTTGAAATTCTCACTTCCAGACCAATCCATGGAATTCACCCATCTTGAAATGCCTAAAAGACACATAATTTGAACAATTAACTTTTCAATTTTGAAAATTAGACTGACAAGCCTGAAAAACACAACTGCAAATAAGTTAATAACAACTTAACACCTAAATCATAAAGTCATTGTCCAAAACAAAAACAATATGTTATACGTATACAGTATCATTACCTAACCAAGTGCAAATGAGGTCATATTCTCTTGCATAAACTAGCAACTTAACACCATCCTCCAAGAGTGTTGGAATGCCAACTTCCATATTCCGCATCCAGTCAGTAAGCATAGCTTCATAAACCAAGGGGCTACAGGAGACAAATTTTCGGCTACCAACCCCCACGGCATCCCTAACGAAACCCTGGTTTAAGTAATTCTCCATATTTGAAAAATCATAGCAGAGGCCACCATTGCACTCCTTTCGAACATCATAGTACTGAAAAATATAAAACAAAATAATGAAAACTAATATCATAAGATATATAAAAAAATGATGACAAACTACATTTTAAGATACAAAATGCTGATAAAATAAACAGAATGTTTGGCTGTCCAGTATTTAAAATTTAAGTCTTACATTGATATTCCCAGCTAATGCCATAATGGAATTGAAAATTGAGGTGCACACCAAGTATGATGCAAAGCATGTGACAGTCCCTTTGGTACCTGGCAAGTTATCACACTGGCTATAATCAGAACCTACATTAAGAACCTTCAATAAAGGATCCAACATAAGATCAGCCGTAACCAGTTACTTAAAACACTTCACAAATGGTAACTAAGGATCATAAAGCAAACAACATTTAGCCATCAATATTCTTGTAATTTAAAACATAGTAACAAGATTTCAATATGAACACATACAAATCTAGTTCAGTAAACAAAGTATACATCTCATAAATATGAAAATATGCATTTTGTTCCAAATTTTAATAGGATTTCAGCCCCATGAAAAAATATTCCTTGAAATTTGTTGACTAGTTTATATTTATAGGTGTCTATTTCTGAGATTTTTGGGCTGTTTTTTATGGATTAAAGGTCTACAAGTATCAAATACATGAGATATATTATCAAAAACGATAAAAAGTGGACCATACTGCAAAATGTTTGTAAAAACACACAATAAACAAGAATGAACTAACTAGAGGAGGGAAAAGCATCACCTATGCACAATATTTTGAGATCCAGATAAGCCTTCACTACTATTATAGAAAACGCTTGCACAAACAACTTAAAAAATACATTGAATATTTCAAAAACCACATCAACAAACAAGCCTTCCATAGCGGATAAGTGTTCAAAGCCCTTAACACAAATTTTATGGATTGTACTTGCTCATTATGTACTGAAGCAAACACAGTTCAACCAAGAACAATGCTAGATTTTCCATCTGAATAATAGATAGTACGACTTGTCAATACAACAGGGTATTATTAGGAATACAATAAAGAAAAGTAATTTAAAACATGAATGCTAGATTTTATGAGGCATTTTCGAAAGTAGATTTGATCAATGCCACACAGGCTGCTTTCAACAATATAAAAAGTGGTGTCATTCAAAACTTTACCACTTCGTTGGAATCAGCTGCCTTTAGAAACCTGAGGAGGAATACATATGGCCGAGTGGGAACTGTAAGCTTGAAGTTCAATTGCTTTAATATTGTAGACTCCTGCGAAGAGTTATTATCAATTGATCAGTCAATCTGAATGTTTGGAGACTTTGTTGCAATCAATGACAAAGAATTATCAGTTAGAGCTAATTACCATGGCCACTATCTGTTCTGATGTGCATTCATTTGGGAAGATGCGGATGAAGTCATTGACCTGTAGCAAAGTATAAACTAGCTCTTATCAATATTGTGTTACCTATTATAATATAATTTTTGTGCTGATTCCAGCATAAAGCGTAATCTTATGTAGGAGTAGATATTGCTGGTGTATGTACTTTTATACAGCCAAAAAAGTTTTCTTTTAATTAGATATATACACCTCCTTTCTTACAGATGTCAGCAAGTCATCCTACCTGTGGAGGACAGACTTCTTCATATTTGCTAGCTATAAACATTGCAACGATAGCAAGTAATGGCAAATTCTTCCTTACAATAATCTGAATAGAAAGGTATCTATCAATGATGTTCATAGTGAGATACAACGTCTCTGGCATTAATTTCAATTCCAGATGCACCTGAAATTTTTAAGATTTTGATGTCAGGCCTAAGAGATAGACCATATAAATCTCTTTTAGATGTAAGTTTGACAGCAAATGGAAGTTGGAACTAGCATAGGAACAAAGTTGTACCTCCACCAACCATCAATCACGACTACCCTCATCTTTGCATTGATTTTAACCTGGTTTCTCATATAATCTGGAGGTACGCAACTCACGTCATGGGCATACATGAATGCCAAATTTTAGTTAAGGAAAACAAAACTTTACCTTCGCCCTAACAAGAAACTGCAATCATTGACAGAGAAACATACCTCATTTGTCCTATAGAATTTGTATATATCTTCAACGTATTCAACAACTGCCAATTGGTTTTCAATGTTTCCATCATCAATGCTAGGAAGCCCCTGATGGGAATCCCTGAATGCATCCTGAAATACATTCATCAATATTATTAATCATTTTTAGCCGACTTACATCATAAATAAACACAACACTAACTTGAGGCTATCAAGATAACTAATCATTTTCATCCAACTTACAACATGACTAAAGACAAACTATCTTAAGGTTATAAAACTTGCTAGTAATTTGGAGTGGACATGGATACTCTTTGGTTTGTGTATATTTTTTGAACAAGAACAAGAAAAATATAGAAGAGTGACACAGACCTCACTTTCAGATGTTAGCATTGCAGTCTTTGGTTTGTGTATATTTGTTGAACAGGAGCAAGAAAAGTATAAGAGAGTGACACAGACCTCACTTTGAGATGTTAGCATTGCAGTCAATGATGGTGCAGTGTATTTCCCGACTTTCAGTTGGCTAGGTCTTTCTAATCCCCCTTCTTGTGCACTTGAGTCGATGTTATCACTAATACAAATGACAGCGTCATTGCTGGTGGTGCAACTGTCATCATTGGGTAAGTTGGCAAGGCATAATAAAGCAACATAGCCATGACATGGATCTGAATACTTCTAATGAACATATCTCAGCTCATTTCTTCCTGCACTTAAGTGGAAGTTAACCATGAAGTTTGCACATTCCCTGGAACAAGTAAATCAAATGTTATTCCTTAACAACACACAGGGTTAACTAAATGTGCACACACCCCAGACAGTTTGATGTGCACATTTGTCAATCTTTCCCATATGTAGAATTAGATACAATTTCAGACAGGTTGCCAGTAAATTCGTGTTGTAGCAGGTCCACTAGGTTTTGGATATATAATCTATAGATTGTGTAATTCATGGAAATTCCTAAGATATTTAGGAGTAAGTATCCTTTGGAAGGTTAAACTCATTAAAATCATGGTGCCTTGAGAACTAGAAGACTTACTTGAGATCTTCTTTTGAGTAGCCTGTGTGAAGAGCAAGTGTTTTACTCCAACATGGATCCTTCTTCAAAGTGCATTGAGCAGTGTAGACAGTAGTAGCAGCAAGGATTGATGGACTGTATTTGATCATTTTGTAATGAAGCAAACACAGCTCAACCAAGTAAAATGCTAGATTTTCTATCTGAACTATGCGATAATACATTTAATTTTTAACAGTAAAGGAGAGGATTATTAGGAAATACAATGAAGAAAAGACATTTAAACCAAAATATCAATTTTCCAGAAGCATTTTGAAATTCAATTTGATCAATACATCAGAAGATTATTCTGACAATACAAAAGAAACAGTGGAGTTCATCACTTTACCACTTTGTCAAGACCAGCTGCCTTGAGAAACCTGACAAGGAATACATATGGAGTGGGAATGCTAAGATTGAATTCCAATCGATTTAATATTGTATGCTCCTGCCAAGTATCATTATCAATGTATCACTCACACTGAATCTTTAAAATCTATTGTAATTAAATGAAACATAAAGATATCAGCTAGAGATAATTAACATGGCTACTATCATTTTGGATGTGTATTGGTATCCTGAGATGCAGATCAATTCATTGACCTGTAACCAAATATGAATTGATTCTTCTTATGTCAATATTCAATAGCCAACCAGGTATTCTATCAATTAGATATATGAAAAAGGTTTCCTTATAGTCATGCTTATGGATGTTAGCAAGTCATCCTACCTGAGGAGTGAAGGTATCTTGAAATTTTCAAGCTATAAACATCGTAGTGATACCCACTAATTGTAATTCTCACTTCCTAGCAATATAAATAGAAAGGTATTTATCCATAATGTTTACAGTGAGATACAATGTTTCTGGCATTAGTTCACATTTGTGATGCACCTGCAAAATTTAATATTTCGAGGTAAAGCCTAAGAAATTGCCAACATAAAGTTATTTTAGATCCAACATTGGCAACAAACGAAGTTAGGATAGGAACTAATTTGTACCTGTATCAACCAATCAATCAGGGTTGCCCTCATTGTCTCATTGATTTCATCCTACCTTTTCATATAATCTAGAGTTACACAACTCATGTTCTGGACATACGGGACTGCCAATGATTACTAAATGAAAATTAAAAATTTACCTTCACATTCACACAAATCTCCAATCATTGATATAGAAACATACCTCAATCTTCTGATAGGACTTGTATATGTCTCCAACATATTCCGCAACTGCCAATTGGTTTCCGAGGTCTCCATCATCAATGCTAGGGAGAACCTCTTGAACGTCCTAAAATACCCCCATCAAAATTATTAATCATTTTTATCCAAACTACATAATAGATAAACAGAAATCATTATTACAACCATAAAACCTCTTAGTAATTGGGCGTGGATGTGGGTACCTTTGGCTAATATATATTTGGATTTGAGCCAGTACATAAAACAAGAAAAGTATCAGAAAACTAATAAAATTAATCAATAAGACAGACCTCACTTCGAGCTGTTAGCACTACAGTCTGTGACTGTGTTATGGGTTTTATTGCTTTGAGTTGGCTAGATGTCTGTAATCCCCCATCTTGTGCACTTGAGTCTATGCTATCACCGATAGAAACTACATTATCCTTCTTTCTAGCAGTGTCATTCTCAACCTTCCTTCTAACAATCCGCCTCTGTTTGTTTCCCCACAACGCGGAATTATTAATAGTAAACTACTTTTGTTGAATTTAACCTAAATTCATTGAAGGTAATAATTCTGGAGTTTGATTTAAGTGGGAAGTCAAAAGAAGTAACCCATCTAGCTTAGTAGTTAAAGCCCAAGGTTCCTAATCTTGTAGTCGTGGGTTCGAACCCTACATTTGGCGTGTTGTGTTCATTTAATGCATATTTTGAAATGAAATATTTTTGTCTCTCGATTTCTTATTCTCTGAGCTCCTGTTTGTTAGAATTGTCGGTATTTATTATTCTCAAGCCCCTGTTTTGGAAAAATACTAAACAACCATCGCTAAGTTTAACAGACAACAATCATCTCGCGTAGTGGGTTCAAACACCACGCTAGGCGGGTGTCGTTGTCTATCAATCAATTTCCAGTTTGGGAAAAATTCAAAAAAAGCATCGTAGGATGTGGATTCGAATCCCATGGTATGCGGGTGTTCGTTGATCATTTAGATTTATCCTCATCCAAGATCCCTGATTCGAACCCTAGGTAGGCGGGTGTTGTTAACTATCAAGCTTTTGTTTTTGAAAAATACAAAACGAGCACGAAACAAACATTGGCTAAAGCCAAATCAAAGGCGTTCATAATGCTCTACATGATATAAACATTATTCTCCAAAATTACCACCAAAACCATAAACCCTCACTAAAAAACCTAGAGCTTGTAAAATTACATTCACAATCAGCTGGACAAAATCATGTCGATCATGAAAAGAAATAAACTTTCACAATACAAGCATAAATTCTTTAAAATTTCTTCTTTGAACAACTTCTAGCAACATTAATTTTTTTTTTCAGAACGAAAAAGCATAATTGTATTATATTGAGGCAATATAAAGAGAAACATATAGTACATCCAAGAGCTTTTGAAAGTTGTAGCAAAGACAGGGTGAAAACCTGGATACCCTATGCATACTGGGAAGCAGTAGGGACTGACACACCAAATATAGGATTTACTTGAACAAAATGCCTAGGATATAAAACAGATTGGCAAAGAAGGTCACCGATTTATACACCAAAACTATACAGGGACATATATCAAAATATCAAAAAAACAGAGCACACCTGTAAATTTTCAGAGCATTAAAACCCAGGGAAGGAGAAATAGAATCAAGCTCCGACAAGGAAGTGGAGGATAATTTTGATTCAAAGAATTCTTACATTGAACTGAGGTAATGGGATTCGATCCCTCTGAAGTCTGCGCGCTATTGGAGTGTGGTAATGGCCGGACTCGATCCCTCCGAAGTCTGCTCACTATTAGAGTGCGCGGAATGATCCGAAAGAAAGAGATTTGTTCTTGAAACTGAAAAGGTAGGGTAGGATGGGAGGCATAAGACCCCCTCGGCGGAATGTGGCTCTATCTAGAACCTACGCTAATGTAATTACGTAAGTATTTAACCATAAAATTCATTGATATTATGTTAAGTGTGTTCTCATCGGTATGAGTGTCTTTTACATTTATTGCTTCTTTACACCTTGAGTACTATTATTTCTGATATTTTTTTTTGTTTGTTTTTCTGGTTGTTGGAGGAGTTTGGTAATACAAATTTTTTAATTTTAAGTTAATAAAAGTTTTATTTTAATGCAAAAATGAGTTTATTATAAATATTTCATTTATAATGCTAGTAATTTTATAAATTTAAAATTATTTTTCTCAAATTTCAAAGTGAATGGTAAAAATACATAGTCTTAAGGGTCAACCTAGTTAGTTGAGTTCCCATTGTTAAAAAATATTTTCTATTTAAAGGTCACTTGTTTAATTATCTTGACGTTATTGGAGTAAGACTTCATGGTCGAGCTTATAGGTTATGATCCTTTCAAGTAGATTTGCCTGGTACAAATTGATACATATTTTATATGTTTTATAATGTGGATAACATAATTATGTTGGAGTGGAAGAACATGAAGAATTATCCATGTTCTCTTGATGGTTTCAGTGAACTCGTGGTTTTTCTACAAATGGAAAATGGATCATGGATTCAAATTCGGCTGCCACAGTTAACCCTGAGATTAGATCAGCTAAATCAATAAATCGAGTTGTCACAGCTAGCCATGAGACAAAGGATCGATACATTAGCTCAATTAATCAAAGTATCAGTCACATTAGGGATTCAGGGCACTAAGCTAGGATTTTGGATAACATATCCTACTTTCTTTTACCAACTCGATACCACCAGTGGTGTCAGGCCAGGCAGTAACTCTCCAATAGGCAGTAAAACTGATTCGATTTATTTCATTAGGTATGCTATTGTTATATACAAAGGGTGTGACTGCTGAGTTCATCTCCTGATGACTGTTCACATTCCTAATTTAACTATTTACATAAACTCACCCAATCGTGAGGATTAGGTGTCAACATTCCCCCCCTTAATCTGAAGGGATGTTGGTGAGTCCAAGCATCGTTCTAAATCTTTCAAGTTTTTCTCTTCCAAGCGCTTTCATGAAGATGTATGAAATTTGCTCATTTGTGGAACAATGACGGATATGGATTGTTTTGGCCTCAACATGATGTTAGATCAGATGATATTTAGTATTGATGTGCTTTGTTTGATCATGGAACTTTGGGTTCTTGGCCAATTTTATTGCAGAGGTGTTGTCCATCATGAGTGGAGTTGATTGTACTTGTTTTACCTGCAAATCTTCAAGAATTTTCCTGA
>APFE031592420.1:0-42833 GCA_000404065.3 Pinus taeda | reverse complement strand
ATGACAGGAAGAGCACAAGTGGTGGTGTGTTCTTTATGGGTTCCAGATTAGTATCTTGGTTCAGCAAGAAACATAGTTCAATTGCCTTGTCTACAGCGGAAGCGAAATATGTTGCTGCTGCTTCTTGCTGCACTCAACTCCTTTGGATGATGCAGACCTTGCAGGATTTTCAAATCACTTGTACACCACCTATCTCTATCTTATGCGATAACACAAGTGTAATCAGCATCTCAAAGAATCCTGTCATGCATTCAAAAACCAAGCACATACCAATCAAGTATCATTTTCTCCGGGAACAAGTGCTTGAACAAAAGGTCAAGTTGGAGTGTGTTCCTTCTAAGGAACAAGTTGCTGATATTCTCACCAAACCATTGCCCAGGGAGACTTTTGAATACCTCAGGAAAAAGCTGGGGGTTGTTGATGCATCATCTTATTGTTGAGGCTCTTCTGATTGTTGGTTGTACGCATGATTCATCTGGGGTATATGCGTACATGTGCTGGGTTGCGGCACAGGTTCAGGGGGAGAATATAATGCATTGTTGGCATTATGGAGGATGTACAAAAGGAGATCATGGGCGCTGGTCTGAATATAGCTGCAATATGTCTCTATCTCTTTCTTGGTCATTAATGATGTCTAGTGGATTATGGTTCTTCTTTGCAGATCTGGTTCATATTCAGGGGGAGCATGTTCTTAGGGGGAGCATAACCCTTTGCCCTTGATGTCAAAGGGGGAGAATGTCGCTGAAGTTTTGAGGTTGCCATCAAGTCCAAAGGGGGAGATTGTTGGCATTATGTTTCTAGTATGGTTATATGTTACAGATGTTGTACTTGATGGCAACACCCATGGCATGTCTCTCAATATGATAAGAATTAAGAAGTACGCAGGAGAACAGTTCAGAAGATGCGTACCCGTAGGTATGCCATGCAGGGACCGCGTCCCGACACGTAGGTTACCCATTCATGAGGTGCGTACCCCCAGTGCACACTCTTCAAGGCAGTAAAGCGCGCACACGTGGGGTTCCTTATGTTTAACCCTTGGTATTTAGCCGACGGTATTGTGTTATTATGGTTTTGGCCCGTGGTATTGGTCCATGATTGAGGAAGAGCTTGCCTATATAAAGCAAAGGAGATCATTTGGCTTGGGTATGCTTTTGGGTTGAATATCTTAAGATCTGAAATATTGGGTTATTGTGTCAAAAGCTTGATCTATATGAAAGTGAAGTGGAAAGCGAATCTGTGAAGGGTGATCTCTCGAGCGCTGCAGTTGCGGAAGTGCGGAGGCGCCACAGAAGGTGCAGTGCAAAGGCGCCACAGAAGGCGCAGTGCGGAGACGCCACAGAGGCGCCACAGAAGGCGCAGTGCAGAGACGCCACAGAAGGCGCAGTGCGGAGGGGCCATAGGAGACGCCACAGAGGCGCCACCGAAGGCGCAGTGCGGAGGCACCACAGAAGGCGTAGCTGTGGAGGTGCGCGGCGCCACAGAAGGCCAGTGCGAAGGCGCCACAGGAGGCGCAGTGCGGAGACGCCACAGAAGGCGCAGTGCGGAGGAGCCAGAGAAGGCGCAGTGCGGAGGCGCCACAGGAGACGCCACAGAGGCGCCACCGAAGGCGCAGTGCGGAGGCACCACAGAAGGCGTAGCTGTGGAGGTGCGCGGCGCCACAGAAGGCCAGTGCGAAGGCGCCACAGGAGGCGCAGTGCGGAGACGCCACAGAAGGCGCAGTGCGGAGGAGCCAGAGAAGGCGCAGTGCGAAGGCGCCACAGGAGACGCCACAGAAGGCGTAGTGCGAAGGCGCCACAGAAGGCGCAGCTGCGGAGGTGCGCGGTGCCACAGAAGATGAAGTGCGTAGCGACGCAGGCGAGAGAAAAGGAAATTGCGTATCTGTATTAAGATCTTTTGTTGACTGATTTTTTTGTTGATAAGTGTTCTGGGTTTAGTTTACTGTTATTGTGGATCTGGTTATCTGGGTGACTTACTGGTACTTGATGATCATTTGATGTTTATGGATCCAGTTTGAAAATTTATGAAAAGTGGTCCTTGAAAGAAAAGAAGTAGGGGTTGTAGCTCCCTTCCAGGAGAGACTGGAAAACGAGAGAGAGTTGTAGCTCTCTGCAGGTTGCAGCCTGCGTACTGGTAAAGGACTGCACCAGTACAAAACCATTGTAAAAAGGAGTTTCTAATTTGAAAGAAGATAGAGACATATTGCAGCAGGTGGTTTTCACCCACATTGGGTTTTCACCTTACATCTTGTGTTCTTTGGTGTGACTATCTGTTTTCTTTGTTCATGCTCATTATTTTATGGTACTGATATGCAAAAATAATTCAAAGTGTAAATAAGGAAGATTTGTTAAAAGAACTAGATAATACTGATTCACCCCCCCTCTCAGTATTATTTTCAACACATACATCATCCTATATAGGGGTAGGATAAGCCCGTGGCAAATTTGATAGAAGTGAGGGGCGAGCTGGGAATCCCATAATACTTTATGATAAACATGAATAGGTGATGGGTCCTGGGTAGTCCATTTCCAACCCATAGTGGGGAATTTAGATACATAGCAAATAGAATCCATAATATAAGCAGATAGATAAAAAGGAGGATAGACCCTCTGAGACAAGGATCTTTTAGACCGGTAATTCATAACAGCAGTGTATAGATTATCAGAAAATATCTTGGCCCAATCCACGATATCGGCGTTTGTGGCAGCGTTTATGAGTGGTAGCCATTCAGACGAAAATTTATTTATGTCTGGCATCCCAAACAGCCTGCAAAGCATGGCCGCAGCAAAACAATACAGAGAGGTGAGGGAACTAGTGCTATACATACCGTTTTTGTCCCTTTTTAGTGGCTCCTCTCTTCTGGTCCATTATTTAGTGGTCTCTGCCAGGTTTGGGTTCTCTACTGCAAATGTCTTGACAAATTGTGCATTATAGGTCGTCTAAGGCTCAGGAAGATGATACATAAGCTTTAAGTCTTGCGCAGCGAATGATCCTATGAGCCCATGTCTCTGAACCTTGAATTGTCTGCCTTGTAACTCTGCATTGTCAAGTATCCACCTGATCATATCTGTATATGGTAAAATTTTGGGTCTAGCTGCTATTCGGTGAAGAAATGAACATGCCAGCTCCTCTAAGGATGCCTCGGAAGAGTTTTGTGAGCCCGCGGTGCTATCAACCTTCATTACTTTAGGATTTTCTTCCTCCAGCAGCCTATACATGCCTTCCCATGTCGAAATTCCTGCGTCCCTGTTGCATGTAGTGTCTGTATACAAAGGCGCCATCTCCTTCGTCTTTTCCTTCGTCTGGGAGCCTTGGGCTTTATGTTTCTTTCCCATTTGCTCCTACATTCGGCTTTAAATCTTCTTAACTCTTCGTTCCTGCAGATTACGGGCGAAGTGGAAATGACTGATTGAGAAAGGTGATGGGAGAGTTTTGAATGCAACAGATATATCAAATATGCCACTTTACATGAAATAATTCTTTACAAAAGCACGCATCTTCGTTTCATTTAATAACTGACAACTAATCCCTTTACTATCATTAAAAGTGCATGATCTGGAGTCAGATTATGGTAAGTGGCTTTTCTTTGAACGGTGCGCCCGAAGGATTCATGATTAAATGATTTATGATTTGCTTACGTAACATTGAAGATCGTGCCATCGCAAATCGCGCCAATCGCAAATCGCAAGATCGCAGATTGCGCCATCGCAGCGATTGCGCCATCACAGGTCGCAACATCGCAGGTCGCAGAAGTCTAATGTTTGTCAAGTATTTCCAGTTTATTTCTGCGATATGCGATCTTGTGATCGGTGTTATCGCAAATCGGCAGATCTTGAGGTTTTTCCTTATGAGCATTACTTTACTGCGATGCGATGTTAGGCTTAACACGGGGGTCTTGCGCATACCAATTTTATAAGGGAATGAAGGCATTTCCTATCCTTTTTGTAATGCAATTTTTAAAGACCTTTACCTTATTGTAGACTTAGGTTAAAAAATATTCGAAAGACCTCTCTAAGCTTATGCTGGTAACCTTATTTTGAAGAAAGGAAAACTTGATTCTTCTCAAAATTAAACTAAGGGTCTCCATTCATTTAGTATTTTGGACAAACACTTAAATGAAAAAGGGGGGTTGTTGCTCGCCACAATAGGTAGGAAACTTAACCCAAAAAGGAGCTAATACTGAAACCCCCTTGAGAGTTTCCTCCCAAGAGGTCCCGAAGTGATAATGACACCAGTTTTATGTGTAGAGATTCCACTATATCGTGCCACCTAAAACTAAGCGAAAGGGGTTGTGTCAATTTTCCTAGCCCAAGTGTGACCTCGTGCTTGACTCTTTTGTGAGGAGGGCATCTTAGACCACACTACTGCAAATGGATTTAACTCCCTACTACAAGATTCTAAGTTAATTTTGTAGTCTTGGAGTAGTTAACTCATACTTCTATCTCCAAGACCCTAGCATAAGCTAGTGTTGGTGTACTACTAGTGAAAATAAAAGAAAAATCTAGTTAATTTTATTATCGCGTTGATTTTAGTGGTTGTTGTTTACACAAGAGGGATGTGGCGTGAAACTAAGATGGTGTGAATGACTCTTAGTTAGTCACCCTAATGTAGCTATATGCGATTTTTTCGATTTTCAATTCAATGAATACTAACTACAAGAGGGTAAGAGCCTTCTAACACACCAATGCCTATTATGATGCACATCTTCACTAAATCTTCTTAAATGCAAATTATCCTAATTTTATGAATTAATGACCAAAAAAAACCCACGAAGGCAAATCAAAACAATTCGAAAAGAAATCAAAGGAAAAGACTCCCAAGCAAGAATGCAAAGCACTCCACAAAAGAACCCTTGTGGCTTACCAAAAGTAAAGAAAGACGTTATAGAATCCAAAAAGTGATTACTTGAATTCCTAAATATTAGGTTAGTCCAAGGTAAATAATAGTGAACATGGAGAAAACAATCATAAGAAATTTGAAAAAGGAGGGGAATCATGTGCCAAAAAAATGAAGACTTATGAAAAGCTTTGTAGCCATACAAGTGATTTTAGTTCAGGTTCCAAGAGAAAACATGCGTGTAGAAAAATTTCTGGAATTTTTGTTCATGGATATAAAAGACCTGGTGGAATTAAAAATGATCTACCATGTGAACATAATGAAGTTGACGATGATATGCATGGTGGAGATCTTGAAGATGGTAATAGTGAGGATGGGAAATACCACTTACGTAATAGGAAATCCACAATGAGGTATTTAGGAACAAACTCTTGGGACAAAAGGAATTTGAATTCTTCCACAACATTTAAATTTTAATCCATCACTTTCTATATTTGTAAGATTTTTTTCGAAGCTAAATTCTTGCCAACCATCGTTTAAGGATTTATTGAATGAAAAAATCAAACGTTTAATATCTTTTGCTTTAGAACAATTTACTATACTAGTTTTCATGTGCAGAGGAACCTGTCGTCTACCTATTGCACATAGGAATAAGTTAGCTTGGAAAAATGCTAAAGAGTAGGCTTTGAAGGAAGGTATGGAATCAGTGGGGATGTGAGAGAGGTAGATTTGCAACATTGGGCAATTTGGATGTTGGTGTTTATCTTATGTTGTTTGTGAAACTATTGGATAACACAACTATAATAGAATTGACTCATACAAAGTTTCTTGAAGCACAGAAGGCTCTAAAGAAAATTGTTGACTGGTTTGGGTGCTTTCCAAACATTTTACAAGGGTGTGAGAACACCATTCAAATGCTTCTCAGCCAATATGCACACTCATTAGGCTGCTTCAATGAAGCTGTTTTTAGAATAGTGAGGCAATAAATATATTTATTTATCCAAAGAACGTTTATAGTTGCAAGAACTGTGAGAAAGTGTAAGAAGTCTCAGAAGATGTGCCATTGGCCAGTCTCCTTCCAGCGCCTCTAATCCTGATGTTAATACTAAGCTATTCTTATAATGCTTATTTATCTACTTTTTGGAGGAGAGGAGTTTCTGCCTCAGCTCTGCCATGTCGGTCTAAAGTGATCCTCCGGAATCCAGTTCCCCATGGCTGAATCCCTCATCCAAACTTTGTTCTCTTTATATTCCCTCTGCCTTTGCCTGCTTTACTCCTCTTTGGAAACTCCTGCGCCACTACTTCCCATGCTCTCATCGCTTCAGACGCCACTGCCATATATTGACAGGCATGAGAAATTTTGATGACAGTCAGCGGAGAATATAATCTGTGTGTAGATAGAAGTTGATATGCCATGTTGAAAATAAGACCAAAGCAATGAATAAAAATGAGGAGACAAGACGAGCAATATAGAAGAGGAGGGAGCGAGGATCGAAGCAACAAATCTAACTGAGAGTAAAAGCATGCAAGCCATGTGTCAAGTGTATGCAGCCATATCTTACATTTGTGTAGGTAATGTTGAGTCATCTTCTAGGGCTTTGGACTTAAAAGGTCCTATTTATAGGTCTTTGGACTCATATATGGGCATTTGAGAGAAAACAGGTGCACTTTTGTTTTTTTAATTTATGGTCAATGTCATTTAATAATTTAATAATTCAATTTATTTTGGTTTCTAATATAATTAAACTTGTTTTCAATATATATATATATATATATATATATATATATATATATATATATATATATATATATATATATATATATATATATATATATATATATATATATATATATATATATTATTTCTTATAGTAGGTATGCTTCAAAGTCCATATTTTGAACCTAGGCTCTGATACCATATGTGAGATCCCTTTAGGGTCCTATAACTAAAAATTAGATTTATCTAATTTTAAACACAATAAGATGGGAAATAACGTATTTATAGCTAAACATTTATTTGATGATAATATACTATTAAAATTTATTTACAAGTTAAATAATTAAGAATTTCATTGCAACCATTTACATGAGTAATCAATAAACGGAGGAATACTTGTTCCAATATATTAGTTGAGATGATCCTAAGCTCCTGACTCTGTTGAGATGTTCCTCTTGACTACCCGACTGGATTTGCCTCCCAGCCAACTAGGAAGTAATTCCTAGCCCAGGGAACCTCCACATATTCCCTAGCCCTCCAAGCCTAAGTCCAACCAGATGTAGTGTGTCCAAGTTTAACAAATACTCTCCAGATCCAAGTTTGATCCCCCTCCTCTTTCTCCACATCCCTCCTCTAAAACAAAATCCTCCAAAGAAAAAACCAAAACCAAAACCAAGACCAAGGATCCCCCCTTCCTCTCATCATCCTTCCCCTTTTAAGCCTCTTCCTCCCATCCACCTCAACCACCTATCATTAATGTCATGACTACCTCCTCATCGTTTCATTTAGTATCCTTGACTTTTGTTACCATATCTTCTCCCAAGTAGATTTCAGAATACATTTTGGGGATAAGATATGGATATTTAATTTGAGAATTAATTGGAGAATACCATATCTTCTCCCAAGTAGATTTTGAGAAGACATTTTGGGGATAAGATATGGAAATTTAATTTGGAAATTAATTGGAGAAGACCATATCTTCTCCCAAGTAGATTTTGAGAAGACACCTTGGGATATGGATATTTAAATTGGAAAAAATGGAATAAGACCATATCCTATCCAAAATTAAATTTGAGAAGACAAGTTGGGAATTGAATAATAAAAACAATAAAATTTATCTCAGTAAATAAATTTATAGTTTCACAAATGTAGGTATGTCCCAATATTTCTTGATAATTATAAGTCAATATTTTCAGGTAATTTAAACACTAATAAAATTTGCATGATAATATTAAGTAGGGCATTACAATTGGGCCGCCTCAAGAGGTTTTCAACCCAATAGTGGGACTCAGGTGCCTCATGGAGGTTTTCACTTGAGTTTCCTTATTTTCTTTTTCTTTTTCCTTTTCCTAGTGACTTGATGAGGCGGGACCTGGGACTTGCTCCACCACCATCACTATTTTGCTGATACCATCTATGAACTCTTGCTTTGACAATGGCCTTTTGTAAACTTTCAATCTGCGCCTATTAACAAGTAAAGGAATGGTCTTTGCATCTATGGTTCTGATCTGCACTAAACCATTATCATGACATCTCTCTATAACGTAAGTCCCTAACCATCTAGTCCTTAACTTGCCCTTAAAGTATTGATACTTGGAATCATATAACAAATCCCAATCACCTTCTTGAAATTTCTTATCCTTGATGTTCTTATCATGCTAGATCTTCCTTTGAATTTGAGTTACCTCTATGTGTGGGAGGGCCTGCATTCTGAACTCATCTAAACCATTCAACTAGAGTAATATCTCCTTTTGTGCATTGCTAAGATCTAGATCTAGTTGGGCTTCCATCCCCAATGTATTATACTCAAATTCAATGGAACGTAGGGCCTTTTTCCCATAGAACAACTCTTAGGGTGTGAATCCAGTGGTGGTCTTCCAAGTGGTATTATAGGCCCAGGTGGCCTCAACTAGTCTATCTGCCTAATATTTTATGTTGTTGCTAACTACCTTAGTTAGAATGCCCTGCAACGCTCTCTTGGTCACCTCCACTTGCCCATTAGCTTTTGGGTGATAGGGAGTGGAGTTTATATGCTTAATCTTGTGTTGGCTTAACAAGTCTTCAATCATGTTGGAGGTAAACTGGTTGCCTTGATCGGTGACCAGTTCTCTAGGGTACCCAAACTTGTATAATACATTCTCCCTTAAGAACTCAACCACCTTCTCCTCTGTTGCTACCTTGATTGCCTTGGTTTTCAACCCACTTAGTTAGATAGTCAGTGCACACAATGATATACTACTTTTTCTTGGAAGGAGGGTCAATAAGCCCAATGAAATCCACGCCCCACTTTTCAAATGGCTCGAAATTCACTTGAGGCTGCAGGGGAATTTCATCCCTTGGAGTAGGTTTTCCCATCCTTTGGCACTGATCACATTGACTAGTATATCTTTTCACATATTGATGAAGAGTGGGCCAATAATAACCAGATTGTAACACCTTGAATGATGTCCTCTTTGCTGCAATGTGGCCTCCACAAGGCCCATCAGGACAGGTCAGAAGGATGTCAAAGACTTCCTCCTCCCTAAAACATCTTCTCAAATTTGATCCGGGCCTAGCTTGAAGAGTTTTCCCCCAATCCAAGTGAATGGGGCTCTCTTCCTCACAATATTTCCTTTCTCTTTGGAGGACAAAATCGGTGGGAATTGTGTAGATACCAAATAGTTTTCTATGTCAGCAAACCATGGAGAGAGAATTGAAATGGCGAATAAGTGTTCATCTGGTAACTGATCATCAACCATTCCTTGCTCACCTATAGGCAAAGTTAATCTAGACAAAAAATATGCAACAACATTTTCCTTGCCAGGATTATCAACAATAGTTAGATCAAATTGTTGTAATGAAAGTAACCATCTAATAATTCGAGCATTCACATCAGGTTTATTCATTAAATATTTGATTGCAACATGTTCAATATGTACAAATGTTTGATAACCTGTAATGTAATGCCTAAATTTGTTAACAACTAGGAGCTCCTTTTCGATTATTGTGTCGTTCAGTTCGGCCTTTGACAGATTCTTACTGATAAAGTAAATAGCATAAGGAAATTTTTCATCTATCTGGCCTAGAGTTGCTCCTATGGCTTTATGTGAGGAATCAACATGTATATGAAAAGGAAGGGCCCAGTTTGGGTCTCAGAGAATCGGTGCAGTGGTTAATTTGTCCTTCATGGTGTCCAAGGCCTCTTGATAGCTTTTTGACCATACAAACTCAGAGTCTTTGGCCAACAACCCAAATAAAGGAGAAGCTAACTTGTTGAAGTCTTTTATAAACCTTCGATAGTATCGAGCTAACCCTAGGAAACTTCTAACATCTCTCTTCTTTTGTAGAGGTGGGACCCTTTGGACGATAGCTATTTTGTTTGGGTCCACATGCAGTCCTTGCTGGGATATTGAATGACCTAGCACAATCCCTTCAGTCATCAAGAACTCACATTTTTCGGGACTAAGAGACAGGTTCATTTCAATGCATTTGTGCAGCCCCTTACCTAAGTTGGACAAAGCCTCTTGGAAATCACATCCATAAGGTGTAAAATCATCCATATAAACCTCCACTTCATCATGGAATAACTTGGAAAAGATACTGAGGACTGCTCTCTAGAAAGTGGTAGGAGCATTGCATAAGCCAAAAGGAAGGACCCTATAGGTGCAAGTACCCCAGGGACAAGTGAAGGTGGTTTTATCCTGGTCTTCCAGGCTGATCTGGATTTGATTGTACCCATTGAATCCATCTAGGAAAGAGAAAAACTTTTTCCCTGCCAAGCCATGTAGCACTTGGTCGATGGAAGGTAGAGGCAAATCGTCCTTCTTTGTGGATTTGTTTAACTCTTTGTAATCAACAAAAATACTCCACTTACCATTTTTCTTTGGAACCAACACCAAAGGAGAGACCCATTCACTGTTGGGGATAGGGTAAATGAATCTTGCATCTAGAAGCTTTTGCAGTTCTTCTTTGACTATATCGTTGAGAGCTGGATTCATCCTCCTTTGGGGTTCCAAACTAGTTTTAAACCTTATTTGATATAAATGTGGTGAGTACACACCAAGGGGTGCACTCCCTTCATTTCTTTGTAACTCCAAGCAAAGGTATCAAGATGTTCCTTGAGCATGTTGCACAACTTTTCTTCTCGGTGGACATAAAGAGATGGGTTGATCTTCAAAATTCTCTCAGGGCTGAATTCTATGGTTTTGAAATGGATAGGGGTGGAATCGGCTAAGCATAGATCAATTTGATGGTTGTTTGGGTTTCCTTTACTACTTCTATGGACAATGTATTGGGAGTTGGACTTTGGAGTATGTGTTCAATCAAATAATCTTCATCCGGTTGTCCCCCTCTCATGGTTGTTTCTAAGGTATAGAGTTGGGCAGAATAAAATTCATCTTCTTCTTCCTCTTCCAGCCATAAAGGTAAGTCATGTTCTAGAGATGACTAGGCAGGAGGATATAGGACTAATTGCTTGGACATGTGCCCATTCTTGATAGTCACAAATTCCCAACCCTGTAGCTAATGTAGCCATCAGCAGTGGCTAATCAGGGCATCCTAGGGATAAGAGGGTAACCAGTAAGCTTAGCCTTAGGCTGGAGAACTAGGAAATCTACAGGGTATTCCCAAGAGTCAGTGGAGACCATCACATCCTCCACAATCCCCTCGAGGGTCACTGTGGAGCGGTCTGCAAGTTGTAGGACCATTGTGGTCTTTCTCAACAAACCGTGGAGGTTGAGCTCAAGCATGGTGTCCTTGGTCATCACATTAATGGCAGCCCCAAGTTCAATCAAAGTTTGTGGGACAAAGGTGCCATTAACATGCACATCTACTACAGGGCTTCCAGGGTCCAAATAATTTAGACAGATTACCCACCCCAACATTAAGTCGGACAAATGTCCAACAACATTAATTTTAGGGGAATCTCTTCTTTGCCTCACTCGATGCTTGAAGAACTTCTCCTTGATCAAATTGTTGTAAATAGGCCAATGTTTTATAGCTTGGAGAAGTGGAATTTTGACACATAGATTTTTCAATTCTCCTAGAATTTTAGTCTCCTCTGGGGTAAGCTGGAGTGGTTGGGTTAATCTCTCAGGAAAGGGTGGTGGATTTACTTTAGGCATGTTTTCCTCTCTTTCTTCCTCAACCTCCCTAGGTTGAGGTAGAGGTTGGATGTTCGGGAGTACCCTCCCAAATCTCAGGTTGATTTACTGAATCCACACACCATAAGTAGGATAAGATGTCTCTCCACTGTACACTTGTTGTGCCTATCTATTGTTCGGGTTCGGACTTGGATGGTTAGGAATCTGGGGTTTTTTAGGTTGATTAGGGTGTAAACGTTGTGGTTGAGCAAGTGGTGAAGCCAATAAAGCTAGAGCATTGTACTATGGGGGCCTCCACCCCTGGGGCGGTGCATTAAACTAAGGTTGTGGCAGATCATATGGTTGAAATGACTAGCTGATTGGCTGGGAATGATACTGAGGCGTAAAGGACCACGAAGGAGGTGTAGACCAGGAGGGATGAGCAAGGGGGCCCAAGAAGGTATGGATGTGGTCTGGTTGGGGTTGCAATATGCATGGGATGACCCTTGCATGTGATGTTAGTATGGCCTAGGCCCATGAGGTCTCCTTTGGTTTATGTAGCAGAGCTATTCAGTTACCCATTCAGCTCCTTGATATACAATTTTTACTCTAGGGAGAGAAGGGCAGTTGTCTATGGAGTGGTTTTATTCATAGATTGAGTAGATTTCAATAGAATTGAATAGACATTCATTCCTAGGGTGCCTCCTGGTGAATCTAGGGAAGAAAATGGCTAAAGCTCTCTTTTCTTCCCCTTGTTTTCTCTTAATGTGCATAGTGTCCATCTGTAGGGAAAGGGTTTACAACATCTCACTCTTGAAATCCTCCAACATGTTTCCAATTTCACCTTTGATGGATGTATTGGAGGAGGGTAGACTGACCATAGGTTGACTACCCCTACCCTTTTTCCTAGTTCCCCTAGAATGGTTTATAAAGGTAGTCTTGATATCCTCATAGGGTAACTGGTAGATGTCCCCTCCTACTGAAACATTTAGGGTATTGAGAAGATCTTCCCTTACTCCTCTAAGTAGGACTAGCTTCAGTGACTCAAGCTCAAGTGTGCACTTGGCCATTTTATAGCTAAGCTGGAATCTTTCTTCATATTCCTCTAGGGATTCATCATGCCTTAAGGTCATCCTAAAGCTTTCCTCTTTAATGTCTTTAGACCTACAGTAGTCTTGATACTTGTTGTTGAAGGCTTGTTGAATCTGAGCTCAAGTTTTGATTCTATCCCTAGGTAAACCCATGAACCAGTGCAAAGCTACATCCTTGATAGTGGATGGAAATATTTTCAACTTTTTCTCATCATTGGTGTAGCAATAGGTTCGACATATGACAACAAATTAAAATAAGAAAGTGTCTGGATATTCTGAGGTCAGGCCATGGAAATGAGGAAGGGAAGGGGGGCTTATATTCTTCATCTTAGTATCCCCAGTGGTTTCCTGATGGGGAAGACACCCTCAACTCTTTCTCTATTTCCTCTTTCATTTCTGTTTTCAGCCATTGGATCAGTAGGAATGGGTTCTTCTTCTTATTCTTCCCTTGTAGGTTCTTCAAATACTTTAGGTTGCTCACCTAAGGGTCCCTCCAATTCACGCCCACCGAAGAAGAGGGAAGGTTGGTTGTTTGATGCAGTGGGGGTATTTGGAAAAAAAATCCCTAAGTTATCCCTATTCCTACAAGGCATGAAAAAAATAGTTTTGTTTGTTTTGAGTTTTTTTATAAACTTTGAAAGTCATTGCAGAATTGAAATTGCAGACTAAATGAAAATTAACTGACTGAATGAAAACTAACTAATTTCATGAAATCTTACTTGTAGAATGGAAAGGAAAGCAAATAATGCATAATTGAAAAGAAAGCAACTAAATTACTCTTGCAGAAATGAAACTATTATTAGACTATCATAAACAAGAAATGGAAAAAAGAAAGCAGTAATCACATATTACTCAGACACCTCCCCGAAATGGCGCTAAAAAGTGATAAGCACTAGTATTGCAGCAAGAATGTTGAAACTCCTGGGGCTACCAACTTTACTTTATCAACCCAGGGTTCGTACAAACTTGGAGGTGACAATGATGTATACACAAGTAAAAGTGATGGTTCTACCTTTTGTCACTGTCCAGCTGGCGAGAGACCACTAGGGTTTTTCAAGCCAGAATTCTATGGATTCAGAAGAAGCTTGATTACTAATGAGGGAAAGAGAAATCTACTCTTAAGAGAATGTTTGTATTCTGTAGTAAGGAAAAAGACTGAAATCCAATGCCAAAACACACCATTTCCTACCTAACTGCTAAGAGACTATGTTTAAGAAAAAATGCTAGATTAACATGTATAAAATTCATTTATCCTAAGCATGTAAATTCAAGTGAGGAATTATCATGGATGGACGAAGTTGGAAGGAGGTTTCTTTCTATGAGATCTCTCTCCACTTCTGAAACACCTGCACTGCATCAAACAATGATATTTGCCCAAAAATCATGTAAACAAAAAATAATTTCAATAAGGTAGAAAAACAGAGTTTAATGAGCTAGGTGTCTACTTCATGCATGAGGAAAATTTGCAGAATAAGATGAAATCATTGATGAGATCTACTGTAAGACTGGAGATGGAAAAATGATAATTAAATCCTACAATTGCAAACTGATCAAATGTTGGTTCAAGTATAGTAAACTCTAAATTCTATGAGAAAGTAGAATTTTTTCTTTTTGGGGCTGCATAGGGGTCCTTTCCTCAAATCATGATCCCTGAAGGAAGAGGTGAGGCCAAGAAACCTACTAACAACATTCTAGTGCTCCTTTTATCCCTTCTAACCTACTGCTGAAGTAAAGAACAAATGGAAGCAAACTATTAAACAAACTAATCAAATCTACACTACTTGCAATGAAATACTTCCAAGGACAATTTGACCATGAATCTATGAAATTAATCTAAGCATATAGATACAAGAAGTGGAGCCTTTGCTGCTAGGGTTGGGCCATAACCCAAGATCTTCAGCTCTATGAGTTAACTCAGTACTAGATCAAGAAGAAGCTCATTCTCATTATCAAAACATAAAATTACATAGCAATGACTTCCACAGGTCTAGAGCTAAAAAATAATTAGTGTTTTTACAGCAAAAATTCGAATCCTAATGAGGCTCTAGGCCTCTTTATTTATACAGCTAAATTCTCCAACAACTTCCTTAAATATAGGGAGGCTCGGCTCCCAAACTTGAGATGAACTAACTCTTTCACTGTCACTTTCCTTTTGATCTTCATGACTTGGCTGCTTGTACTCTGAGCTAGTGTGATTGATGGAGTAATATTTGAATGAGGGAGTAAACGAGGAGGATTTCTCTCCTACAATATATCTTCCTTGTCCCATTCAAGTTTCAGCCTTTAATCTTGCCAAAATTCCCTAATTTCCTCTCACAAACCTGCATTTAATGCACATTAGTCCACTAGGCATAATATCTCACTTTGACTCATCTCATTAAACAAAATATAATCAAAACATGTAATAAATTGTGAGAAGAGTTGATTTGACTAAGATAGGACGTGAATTAAGGTCCATATATTTACCCAATGACGAGGCTCATCACTTATCCTATTGATCTGCATCATCAAGGCCCTGTTACCAATGACTCACATTTCATTGTCTCGACAGAAGATTGATACACTTCAATATGCCTTGGAACAAGCGATACATATAGAGGCTATGGATGGTTATCTACAAGACTATAGAATTGGTGGTTCTTCAACAAATTATGCTATTAAGGGCCTCCAAAATCAAATTGCTACCTTGACAGACAGTTTGAGAGATCTTGCACCTTTACGGTTGGTGACCACTAGTATTGCAGCAATAATGTTGCAACTCCTGGGCTTCCTACTTTACTTTTATCGACCTGGTAGTTCGTAACAAACTTGGAAGCGACAATGTTGTATGCACAAGTAATAGTTCTTATTGTAGTCTGTCACTTGGTCAGCTGGCGCAAGATCACTAGGAGCTCAAACCAACTTTTAGAATTCCAAAAGAAGCATTAAATATGATGAAAGAAAGGAAAGCTTACTCTACAGAGGCTATTATACTTGCAGAAAGAGAAGGAAGACTGCAATGTAAATCGAAACCTAGAAAACCCTAATTTATTGGCTAACCCTACTTTTGCAAAAAGAGAGGAAAAAATCTAGGAAAGGAGTGCCATTACCTACTAAGGAAATAAACTACACCTATCCAAGCTATTTCTAGAAGGAAATAAGAAAAAACATCATTTTGGATTTTTATGTGTTTTATGTGAAATTGCCATGCATGTAATTTATATGTTTATGGATGTGGCAGTGATTAGTTGGCGATGGAGGGTGACTTTGGGATTTTCAGAGGTGTAGGAAGGTGTGGAGGGGTCCTAGGAGGCCTTTGGTAACCTTTTGGAGGTTTTCCCTGCAACCAAACTTCAAAAAGCCACGTACACGAAATTCTACAGGAGGTTGCAGGGGATCTACAGGAGGATGCCAAGAGTTGCTTTATAGGGTTTGAAGGTGGAAAAATGGTGGGAAAGGGTATCTGAATACTAGAGGGATGTGTTAAAGTGTTTGAAGTTCATCACAGATGATTAGGAAAGAAAATGATGGTTGGATTTGTTCAAGAGACGAGAGGAAAGCTTATGAGAAAAGTGCAGGAATTAGGGAAGATTTTTGAAGGGCTATGAAAGACCTGTGAAACATGAAGCAAAAGAGATGGTGAGGGAAAATTTATTGACTTATTATGAGTATATATTTAATGTAATAGAGCTACAAATCAAAACATTGAATCTGAGCAAGAAAAGAACTAGTTGCACCAAAAAATAGAACTATATCTCAAGTTGACCCAAACTCTGATCTAGGAAAATAAAATGTTGAGTAGTGTTATATGGAAAGGAAAGCATGGATAGAGATTTATTGCAGAAATAGAAATGAGCATGACAAACTGGATCTGAAGCAAATCATTAACCTCTAAATCAAATTGTAACACTAGAAACTGCATGGGGAAAGCAAAACTATGTTTTTATCGCAGCAAGCAGATGTTGACCTCAATTCATGGTCCCCAAAGGAGGAAAGGAGGTTAGGCTCTAGTGATGGCCTTTTTGTATCTTTCTCTTACCCCTATTTAACCTACTTGAGCAACTGAAATGGAAATAGCTATGTAAATCACCAAAAGCAACCTATTCTAACCAAGGAAGAAATCTATCTAACTGCAACTACTTCATGAACTGAAACAAAACATATAAGTACAAAACAAGAGGTGCTGGGAAGCTTGGGTTGGGCCCTAACCCAAGAGCTTTAGCCCCCTGAAAGAACTTAGTGCTGGCTCAGAAAACATTTCATCTCCATTATCAAAATAATAGTCACATTACATAAAATCATTCACAAAAGTAAGCTGGAAATGAGCTGAGCAAGAACTGCAACAAAAGTGAGAAAAATTGACTAACATACAACTAAAATATTGAGCACCTAAGCCCTTCTATTTATACAATTGGATCCTCCAACATCTCTCCTAAAATCAAGGAGGCTTGGTTCCCAAGACTAGAGATAGACAACAATGCTTCTTCACTTGCTCAGCTGTACCTTTGATGCATTGATGTGGCTGCTTGTGTTCCGAGCTTTCTGAAGGAGGACTTGAAGTAGGGGGTCATAAATGAGGGGGAAACCCTCCTACAAATCCTCTCCCTTTTTTTCCTCGAATATTGGCTACCAAATGTTCATTAAACCTTTGAATTTGTCTCAAAATTGACCAAAAATCTGCATAAAGCACACATTAGACTACATGGCATAATGACTAACCCAATTCACTCTATTAGCATAAATATAATAAGAAACATGCAATAAACTAATGAGAATGGTGAATTAAGTTGAGTTAGGAGGAAAAATGAGCCTGTATAATTACCCATTTATGGGGCTCATCAACGACCTGTGAGACCTCATGTTTGGTGTACTAGTTATCAATTTGAAGAACATCATGTTACATAATTACCATGACTGAGGGGATCAGGACTGTCCAGTGCACCTATGGGACCCCCTCCACCATAGCCCACCAGAGTTGTGAAAATTTCAGCTGCTCTCCCTTTTCAAGGCCATATGTAATTTTTGTCATTTCCAAGTCCTTAATGTATGTCTACTAATGATTATTGTGATATCTGTCTATTTTTTGGTCATTCACCTCACCTATGTCCTATTCTATAGAAGTACTCCACTATTCCTAGTAACTTGTTTTGTGAGTTTTGTGGATCACCCAATCATCATACGAATGGACGTTAGACCTTAGATTATTTAGTTGACCACCTTGATTGTTCATCCTTCCGTATTAATGAGACTCCTTGAGGATGATGAGGGGGAGCTCCGAGGGGAGGAAGGACATGTGGAAGAAGCCCGATTAGGTGTTATAGCTGTGATAAGGAATGCCATGTCACAAGATAATTTCATTTTCCATGAATACCTTGGTGTTCATACTATCGAGTGAATACACATGCAAATGAAGATTTCCTTGAACTTATTTCTCATTGGGAGGAGCGAAACCGGGCTAAAGGAGCTAACTTATTCTGCGCAAAGCCTTAGTATTCTGGTCATATAGTGAAACCCAATATAGATGTTGTTACAAGAGGAGGAAAGTAGACTGGAGATAACATTGGAACTCCTAATCAACCAGTTGTCATAAGACCTCATTCTCTAAAGAAGTCTTACGATACAACTCAACACAAGGAATATTATAGGAACACAGCTAAACTTTTTCGCCAGTTGATTTCTTCACAAGGATCTTGTAGTGGATAGCAGGAACAAGTCAAGGTCCATGAAGAGAAACATTCTATAGAACCTTCCAACCAATAATGGACTATTTTAAGCTAGTTCTACAAATTATGAATGATGAACAACTTGTTGGTCAATTTCAGAAAAGGCTAAAGAATATTGTTAAGTATGATGTGTTTTCCGAAGAACGAATTTCTGTAAATTTACCTGAGCAGCGTTCCAAGTGGGTACAATGGAACAAGAAGTAAATTGAAATGGAGTTACAAGTGAATTCTCAGATTATAGTTCTTCAAATTAAGGATTCTATGTTGGATTTGGGCTCAGATGTCAAAATTCTACCAAGAAAATCCCAGGAAGCTCTTGGAAAATCCAAGTTAATATTTTCCCTATTCAATTGTGGATGGAAAATAAATATTGTATTCTTGTTGTTGGCAGATTAGAGGATGTCGAAGTTGATATTTCCGGTGTCAAAACGTATGTAGATTTTGAATTTATTGATATTATTAGGGATAAATATTGATATCTGACTTTATTGGGTATTGACTGGGCTTTTGAGAATTATGCAGTAATTGATTTGAAGCAGAAAAATATGACTTTTGAAGTGGATGAGATGCGAGTTATACAACCTCTTGATCCTTATCAAGGCTCCAGATTTACTGAACCAATAGATGAGGTTGAGTCACCTAAAGTGTTGGATACACTATATCAACTGACTGCTAGGAGGTGAGAAGATTATATTAATCCCACTGCAATTGGATCTATCATTTGGTAGAGTATTCAAAGTACTGAAGTTGGCTATGAGGCTGTGATGGAAGATTGGAAACAAGGTGATCATGGACTTCATTCTCAACATTGTGCAACTATTCTATGCGTCTGCTGGATTGGTACTGAGGTACGCAAGTATCCTATTTTCAATGGTACTAATTTTATTGTCAATTTTATTAAAGAAATTAATTCTTATATAGAAGAAAGTCAAAAGGTTCCTTAATGAATGTTGCTCTACGAGAAACCCTTGCAAGATGGTAGGCAACCCATCATGATCTGTTTCATTATTGGACCACAACTAAGGCTATTTTGATTTATCTATTTCTTCCTCCAAATGAGCTTCTAAGAAAAATCCCCACTTATGATGGTCATACTTTTTCGCAAGAGCATGTTAAGAATTGATGTTCTATATGACAGACTGATGGCCTAGCAATTGAAATATGACTACATCTATTTATCCATTCCTTTGGAGATATTCTACAAGCTTGGTACTTGCAGGAGGAGTTGAAACACCGAACAACAAATTGGGATGTATTGTCTACCCAATTTTGTAGAGAATTTTCCTTTCATGATGCTGATGCAAATATAGCGCAAGTCCTTCAAGCTATTAAAAGAGTATTGTTTTCAAGTGGTGACACTTTAGTAGAATGCAACAGGTATGGATCTTTTTCTCATCAATACAAATCGCAGTACCATGAAGTTGTGGTTTGCAGTAAAGTTAATAAAGATCCAGATGATGATCTACAGAAGTTGTGACATTTTTCATTTAAAGAGTCTGAAGGAGAACATAAAATAAAGGAGGATCTTATACATGATGCTCCAAATCTGTAGCCTCTTAAGTTGAAAAAGATGAATATTGGGACATAAGAGAAACCGAAGCTTGCTTCCATTGGAGATTATTGGGATGACCGAACCACTCTGGAAATCTTTGACTTTCTTAAACAATACGAGGATTTATTTCCCTATTCCATCTCAAAATTAGAGGGGATTAATTGTGACTTGGGAGAAATGAAAATCACACTGAAGCCAGATGTGAAATTAGTTAAACATCGACCCTACAGATTGAATCCTCAAGTCAAGGAGAAGGTAAAGAAGGAAATTGAAAAAATGTTAGTTGCTAGCCTTGTATTTCTAGTTGATGAAGTTGAGTGGATAAGCCCCATTTTCATCCAATATTAGAAGGATTCATAGGAAATTTTAGTGTATATTGACTATTGCAGCCTCAATAATGCATGTGTGCATGACCCCTTCCCAACTCTTTTTAGTGATGAAGTCTTGGACAATGTTAGGGGAAATGAACCTTACACTTTTACTGATGGTTTCTCGAGGTATCATCAAGTTGCAACGCAAAAGAAGATAAGAAGAAGATCACATTCACTACTGAATGGGGATCCTATGCTTATAATGTTACGCCCTTTAGGTTGAAGAATGCCCCAGTAGTTTTCTCCTGTATTGTTATTGCTACTTTCTGTGAATATATACATAAGTTTTTGGAATATTATATGGATGATTGGACTATTTATAACTTGATCAAGAATCATCCTAGCTTGTTGAAGGTTATGTTTGATAGACGTAGACAACTTCAAATATCCTTAAACCTGAAGAAACATATTTTTCTGTGTTGTTTGGAACTTTTTTGGGCCATATCATTTGTAAGGAAGCAGTATTTTTGGACCCTACTAAGGTTGTGGTAATATTGAATATTCTGCCACCCACTTCTATCCCACAATTGCATTCAACTTTGGTACATACTGGTTATTATCATAAGTTTATAATAAATTATGCCTAAATCACAATGTCGCTTGAGAAGCTTCTTAAGTAATTTGAATTCTTTGTGTGGGTTCCTGAATGTGATGTTGCATTTGATACTTTGAAGGAGAAACATGCAAGTACACCTATCCTGGTTTACCCTGAATAGAATAAGCAATTCCATGTCCATGTTGATGAATTTGGAATTTCCTTAGGAGATATACTAATTAAAATAGTTGAATGAAACTTGGATCATCCTATCTACTTTGCAAGCAGGAAACTTTCCAATGCAGAGAAAAATTATACTACTACAATATGAAAATCTTTGGCTATGGTTTATTCTCTCCAAACTTATGACATTATTTTTTGGGAGGTCCATTCAAGTTCTTCACATACCACTCAACACTAAAATATTTTGTTATTAAGAATGTGCTTGAAGGAAGGATTTATCGGTGGTTATTGTTATTTCAAGAGTTTAGTATGAGGCGATTGTCAAGCAGGGGAGATCTAATGTAGGGTTAGACCATTTATCTAGGTTAGAGTCAGGAGAACTTAGGGGATCAATTGATTATCAGTTGTTGGATGCTCATTTATTTTGTATCAAAGTTTTCCCTCATTACTTAGGATATATTGCTACTTTTCTTGCTAAGGTAAATTCCCTGATGATTATACTACAGTGCAAAAGAAGAATTTGGTAGTTCGAGCAACATACTATCAACTTATTGTAGGAGAATTATATAAAATGGGGCTAGATCAAGTTTTTTGTTATTATATCCTTGATCATGATCGTGAAAATGTATTATGGGAATGTCATGTTGAGGTTGCAGGAGTTCATGTTGGAGGTAAAGCTACTGCTTGGAAAGTTCTGTGAGATGGCTTTTGGTGGCCAACTCTTTCTAAAGATGTAAAATAACATGAAAAGACTTGTGATGTTTTTCAATGGGTTCGCCGACTGTTGTGTCACAATGAAATGCCTTTGCATATGGTACAAGCAATTGCTGCTTTTGAGAAATGGGCAATTGATTTTGTTGTGCCCATTCACCTTCTTTCTTGTTATTCATATGCTCAGTACATCATTACCAAAACAGATTATTTGACTCATTGGGTAGAAGTTGATCATGTTAAAGATTGAACTACTGATATGGCTGCTCATTTTATCTTTGAAAACATTATTACAAGGTTTGGTTGTCTGCGAAGTCTTACAAGTGATTAATATTCCCATTTCATTAATGAAACATTCAAATCTCTACTGTAGAATTTCATGATACAACATCATAAGAGCACTCCTTATCATCCCCAAGCTAATGGGATTGTTGAAGCTTTTAACAAAATTTTAGAGAAGGGCCTTACTAAGGTTTGCTCCACAAATAGAGATGATTGGGATGAACGAGTCCCTGTTACTTTATGGGCTACCAAACTACAGTCAAGTAGTTGTACAAGTACACTCCTTTTGTGTTGTTTTACGGGAATGAAGTTGTTGTTCCTAATGAGTTTATTGTTCCTAATCTTTTATTACTCATGCAAATCGAATGCCTAAATATGAATATGTTCCTGAATAAATGCATGAATTATTTCAACTGGATGAGTCTCGATTTCTTGCATATTTTCATCAAACTATTGAGAAGGAGCACTAGAAGGTTTGGCATGATCTCCATATAAAAAAAGAAGTCATTTTTTGTGGGCGACCAAGTACTACTTTATGACAGCAAGTATCACAAGAATCCTAATAAGCTCCAAATGCATTGACTTGGTCCTTTTTATGTTGCAGAAATAAAATATTCTAGTGTTGTTCGACTTGCTCAATTAGACAGTACACTCTTCTTTGGATGGGTGAATGGTGCTAACTCGAAGCCCTATTTTTAATTTCAATTTCGAAATGAAGTTTCCTCTCTTCATGAGATTATCCAGTAGGATTTAGGATAGTTGCAACAATAAGTATTTTGGCATTTTTAGTAGTTGTGTCATCAGTTTGTTCCACAAAATTGTTTTTTATAGTTGTGACCCCCCGAAACCCATTGTGGTTAGGGATATTTTGTCATACCTTAGTGTGTTAGTGTCATTAATGCTTGTATTATCTATCATTATTTCCATTTGTGTCTGAGTTAGTTATCAAATCTATCTCCCAATTCCAGATAATATTTTCTTCTACCGTTACCCAATATATTATGTCACAACATTCCTTGGTATGTGTCTTAATCACCTATCATTAAGTTGAGTCTGATTCGAATTTTCCGCACCCAACAGCTATGTCCATTTTGACTGTTTTATATATGCCCTCTCTTTGTTTCTATTTTCACTCTTTTCTCTCTCGAATTCCTAGTTTCTGCTTTGGCTTCGTCTTTACCTATCCTTGAGTCCCCACTGCCTTGTGTTACCCCTGTCCATTTTGTGTATATGCATCGGTATACAAATATGGTTTGGCAAACTAAAACTAATGTCAGTCTATACATGATTGATTCTCGTATCGACTGTCAGGATGATCTCTTGGGAAAGTACGAGAAAGCCCATCTTGTTTATAATGACCTCTCTGATCTGTCATATTCCTTACGCTCTGAACCAGCGTCTTTATGGAACCTGATGCCCATCCCAATACTTGTTCTACCTTGAAAGTTAAAACCAATTTCCATCCATTGAAATCTTCTACTCTTTTTGTTTTGCGTGAGTTACCTATTTTCAGCACCACTAGTGAATTCATGCGCTGCACCAGATTTTTTATCAGTCAGCTCCTTGGGGGTTTTCTCTAGTTGGATTGAGAATACCCCATCCATTCAGAAGAAATTTATAGACTCACTCGCCTATTCGTTTATGGTGTTTCCATTAGTTTAGATTTTTAAAAAACTGTTAAGTGTGGAAAGAAGACTAATGTGAATAATTTGTATAAAAAGTATGGAACCAACAGGAAAGGGCATGGAGTTATTCTTGATATAATTAATAATATGTTCGTTCAAGTTATTTCCACCATTATCACTTCTAAATTCATGCTTCATTTTACCAGAGGAGAATTTTCATTGGACACCCTATCAGTTGCTCAGGATTGCATGTGAGGGGACCAATTCAATTGGTCTAGTTAACTTCTTCATGAATTATTTGAAGCTGTGAATGATATTTATACTCAGCTCACCTATTTTATTTTTGGATATCTTCTTCTTCCACTTTCTATGTGAAAATGGTGCACTCCAAAAGGCCAAGACCTTGCCACCGTTGCAGAAGATGAACCTCTTGCATATGCTTATGCAGCTTGGTGTAGCACTGAAGACACCGTTAATAAAGAGTTCAATGATCTTCCATTTTGTCAATGGTTTAACAAAATGGAGGGTATGACTAGAACTATCTTGTGAGTACCACTTCCCCTATTCGACTAGTATGATCATCAAGTTTGGCTTGGTATAAGTCATATTTCTTGTTATTTCCATCCATTGCATGTTTGTCCTACCACATTTTCTATGAGGAAGTTTCCTTTCTATATCAGCAAGAGAAATTTCCGTAATGAATTCATCACTTAGTCGCTAGTTGTGTGATGGTGACAAGATGGACTGGACCTGTACAATTTTGATGATATGATGCCTGCCCATGATGCCCCTTCATCCTCATGTAAGCATCCTAGAGATACGCAAGAACATGTTTAACCCCTGTTGAAGAAAGAAAAGGAGTGTGTCAGCTCGCATATGCTACTTGGAGTGTGGTAGGTTCTTTGGTTTAGCAAGCTACCTAGGTACATCAAGTCACTCCTATATCCACTACAACACCCACCATCACTACCACCATACCACCCGATACCACCTTTGTTTACACTTCATCTCACTAATCCTAACAAGATACCCATGCTTCTACCATTGATGAAGAATAGCCTCCATCCCTACATACCGCCTCCAATGAGACAGCCCATTCATCTTAATCAAACTTATTTGACCATCCTAATTCCCCTACTATCATTGATGAGCCAAGCGACATGGAAACCAAATTTTCTTTTGTCACTTCTGATGGCCTTCCTACCACCACTATTGCTCCACCATAAACCGCTCCACCTCCTATTTTTACCTCATCTCATTCATCGTCTTCCACAACTTCACTCATTTTTACCACGAAAGTGGCTGATTTCATGAAAGACCCTAGACAATGTCATTACGTAATCTCCATTGCTACCCAACAACATGATCTTATTGCTTTCATTCCAACCCCTATTCCTCATAGAATTGTGCAAAACCACAAGGGCATGATACAAAGAGAATATTCACCGCAAGATCACTGAGAGGACTTAGTTTCTAGTGTCCAACCACTACAATCATGACTTCCAACATCGGATACAGTATCAATGGACACTCTTAGCGCTTGGTATTCACCAAAATTTTTTCAGTTTATTCATGCATCTATGTTACAGTTGGCTAATTTTCTTGTCTAGACTGAGACTCACTACACTAACCTTCAAGTCACTTGTGAATAATAGGAACACCAACTCAATGCCGCCAACGTCATCAAAAAAAATTGTGCATTGAGAAAGATGGGTTAAAATCTTAGTTAAGTGATGTTCATTCCAAGCTCCACTCATTATGGCATACCCTTTCACCTTTTTCCGAAGAGAAGCTAGAATATCTCGTCACTTGTTCCCCTACCGAATGTTGTACATTTGTTGAAGCAGTGTGTAAGCAAATTTTCACCCAGAATCTAGCATTCTATGATACTATTACTAGCCTACACCAGTCCACATCAAATCCATCAGAACTCCTCAAGACCTAGATCATTGAAAAGATTTGGGAAACCACTTCTGTCCATGATATTTTGTCACAACTTATGCAGGAATCTCATTGAATGATTACCCAAATTTCTGATTGGAGTGGTGTCCTTGTGAAGAAGAATGCACCTAGTTATCCCTTGCGTGAGAACGTCAAGAGCCTGCTCTAGCAAGTGATGGTGACTTTAGACCCAGAAGTAAAGAAGTAGCTCGTGGCTCAGGTTGATGCATTCAATACTCAGATTAATTAGTTGGAAGATGCATCCCAGGTGACTAAATGTGTTCTTCGTAACCTTCACCCAGAAGCAAAATGACACTTCCTCACTTTGAGCACACTATCTACTCTTGTTGATCAATAACTCTAAGAACTTGTACATTTGCAGTCGAGTGATCTTAGTGCGCAGGTAGTGGAATAATTTTCAAGGAAAGTATCTACCTTGTTGGACTTGTGGAACTCATATGTTTCCACCTATACAACATTCAAGGATTCATCTCTTCAAAGCGTTCTAGAGTTGGGTACTTCATTTAACAGTACCACAGCTGATCCAAGTGGAAGCTAACCTGCATAGAGTTCATATGCAAGAGTAGACGCACATTGACTCGAGGGAAAGTCAATGAATTGCAGTCGGGGCATGTTGGGTCCTTCATTTTTGAAGGAATAAGAGTTGCAGAGGACATTTTGGTTAAAGTTGTCAAAAGGAGAGCGCAGAAAAATCAAGGTGGAAGCAGAATATTTGTTTTAGAACTTGTGCAATAGAAAATAAGGGTGCATATCGAAGAACCAAGAGTTGATTTTTATACAGTCAATAGAGAACCAAGGTAATGGCCCTAGGTATTGGAAAATCACAGATCAAGAAACAGAAGACTAAATCAAGTCAGCATGATTATAAAAGAAGATACAGACCAGCGAGAAACAAGTTTATACTACCTGAAAAAGTTTGGAGAGCATGATAAAGTTTATGTTGTAATGTTTGGGATCTGAACTATGTGATAAAAGGACTGCTTATAGGCAGAAATGAATATGTAATGATCCATCTTTAATATTTGTTTGAGTTGTAATAGTTGCACATAAGTCTGTAATGTGCCACAAGCTGTGATGGAGAAATGTTGTCAAAATCTGACTCTATTGTTTTATTAATAAAATGAGAATGGGAGTTATGTTATTTGTTTGTGTATTTTGTGCCCCCTTTTAAAAATATTATGCTTATGTCTATTTTCTAATAAAGATATGAGTTAAATAGCTATGAATGAATGCATAAATGGTTGTGCAAGCTACTTATATCACCAAATATGGATCCCTTACACCTTTCTATGGTTGTGGATTGCCTCAGGTGAGACACTCCTTTGATCCAAGGGAGTGAAAATGTTGGTGAAGTGCTAGAATATGTGGAGACTTTTGTTGGCACCCTAGGTCGAACCCTCAGTAAAACTTAATTTAAATTTTTCTGCCAACAAATATATTTTATTAACAAATTAAATTTGTTAAGACACCCTTATATCCAACTACATTTAAACCAAACAACACACACTAGAATATCTGAGTTAAGCACACACAAACCAAGAGAGAGAGAAAGGGATCTTCCTGCTACCAGAGCTTGGTTTATCAGGGCCTCAGTTGACAATGAAGATGTGGTTGGGACAATATGTTAGTGACCTACCAAATGATTCTTTTATACCTGCCATAAGTACCCTTATTATTCGTGGGGTACCCTTCGGAATGTCCAAGTGAGTTTGGCCAACATCTTCCCTAGGTACAACAAGGATGTCTCCTTTGTTGTCACTCTTGTAAGACACCTAGGATTAGGGTTGCTAGAGATACCATGTACAACAACCTAGCTTACGGGAATAATCATCATCTAGGTCTACATGTAAAGGTATGGAAATTACGTCTGAAACCTCTTAAGATGTTTCTCAAAGTGATTCATACACCTTTCAAGTAAGTCACATGAGTATGTGCAAAACAACACCACCAAAAACAAATTAAGCAGGGCATATCACTCTTCTAGCCTCGATGTGTCATCATGATTGAACCTTGTGTGAGAAGGGTTTCCCAGGCAATGCTCCACTGCAAATGGATTTTCTCTCCCTACCTCAAGATACTAGTTTTTTTTTTCGTGGTCTTAGAGAGTTTACCTCACTCTCCTAATCCAAGACCCTAGCCTGAGCTACTATTGGTGTGATACCAAAGAAAATAAAAAATATTGAATAAATTTTAATAAGCATTTATTTCATGGATTCTATTTTCTCAAAGGAAATGACATGTAACTGATATGGTTCATAGAGACTCACTACCCAATCCTAAAGAAAGCTATATGGAAATGTAATTTATTTCTTTTTAATTTGATTAAAGCTAGCTATAGAAGGGAAGAGATCCCTCTCTCCTTTTCAAAATAAATTCAAAAACCTCACACACTTAATTTTCACTCATGAAATTCATTGAATTCATAACATAAACTAACCCCAAAAACAAAGCAAGAAGAAACACCAAAAAGGATTCAAACAAAAAACAATAAAAAATACCTAGTACTCAAAATATCAAACTTGGATTTACAAACTATGAAAAAAATTTCTATCACAAGCTAACAAACATAGAAACGAAATCCAAATAACGTTTTAATATTGTAACTCAATGGAGACAACAAACTCATGCAACAACAATGCTTTACAAAGGTGAAAAAAGCAAACCATAATTCAAGGCCAAGAATAGAGAAGTATGAAAACAAAATAGAATTTTTCAAATTTGATCAACTGGATAAATTTGAAGGACTCAACTATACCTCTCAGATCTAGTTTCACACAACCACAACCAACAAGAAGAAAAAGTACTAAAGAAAGGAAGCAAAATGAAGTAAAACCACTTTGATAAAAACAACAAAATCGAAAATTTGATTAGATCTAACTCAAAAACGATTTTTTTTTTATGTAGATATAAAGTAGATCTTAGCTAACACACTTAGAATAAAATAGATCTAAAAAAATGAAAGAAATAATTAATGGAAATACCCATAGAAAACTCAAATTTTGAAGATCATCATAGTTTAAAATGTCACAAAACAATGACAATTCCATAGATTAGAAAATGTGAAATTTGAAACATTCATGAATTTTACTTTGTAATTCATTAATAACCCATGGTAGTTGACCAACACAAGTTTAAAACTTAAATCAAATCCAAATCTAATCATATATGAAGCAAATAACTGTAAAATGCACCCAGATTTGGTCTAAAAACAACAAAGAAGACTCTGAGACCAATACAAAACCAAAGTCATAAGAAAATGAGGAGATTGACAACACTAGGGTAGATTCCCCAGAGGAGTCACCAATTTTGTTGTAACCAAAATTACTCAGTCACAAGGAGATGTTTTTCTGTGAGCCTTGCCCATGTAAAAGTGCAATTAGACTGATCCCTAATACATGCAAACAACAATAGAAATTGCAAAGGAAGGAGCATGGGTCATACCTCTTAATCAAAGAAAAAGACAGTTGGTGTAGCTAGATTGAGGGAATACACCAAAAATTTCTTCACTCCTAGCTCCCAAATGCCAAATACCTGCACACAATCAACCAACAAGACTACCAAACATATTTCTTGCAAGATCTTTCAACATGATAACAATGGAAAAAAAATGAATAACATATGATAACCAAAGTAAATAATATAATGGGAAGGGAATTAAATTTCATTACAATAAAAAAATATACAATGATATACCATCTAAATGAGATTTATCCTCTCCAATCAACAATCTTGGTCTTCCCCTCTAGAAAAGGTAGTGTCAACAAAATGGTAGAATTCTTGTGCTATTTCTAACTGTCTCTTCTCCCCTTGACCTGATCAGTTTATATAGGCCTTTTCCCTCTCCAGGAGTATGTATCTGGACACCTAGGGGCTTACAAAGTTAGGAAACTTATACACTAATTTTCTCCTATCCAAATCATAGAAAAATTAGTGGAGTTGGTCTCCTTGAGAATGACAAAATCTAGAAGGCTCAACAATGTCAGAATTTATGAAAGGAAAAATTGTGTCCAACAACTCTTCTTATACATTTTGAACGAGAGGAGTGTCGCGGGATGTAAGTGTCAAACCAACAACACTATTGTAAAAGAGGCCAAATCAAGGGAAAAAGTTATGCATGAAGGTCAAGAAGACAAAGGTTCCTACAACTAACTCAATGTGGGTAAAATATAATATAATAATGACGATTAAAGCCATGCATAGTGGAACTCTACTTTTTTGTCTTGGGCTTCCATGTAGTCCTCCATAAAATAGTTCAGGAGGAAGGTCACCCATTTCATTTGTATGCCCTTAATGCACTATTATGTTGTAGCTATTTCTCCCATGGAACATTGATCTTTTCTACATTTTATGAGTAATTTACACACCATTGGTTGTGCAGTGAACTGCAAATGGTCATAGTTTACAGAGGACTTTAAAACTATTCATTGTCTGTGACTAATATCATACTTTTCTTCCATATCCTTTTAAATTTCCTTTTCATTTTTCTTGTCAAAGTGAGGCTTTAGGTCCTCTCTAGCCATGGTTAGCCCTTAATTATGGATATAAGGTGAGAATTGATTTTGATGGGATCATCTAGCCATATATATCTACCATGTACGCAACTTAACAAAATTTTAGAAGACATATTTACTTTAGGATTTCAACAAAAGTGCGATATTTCTAGTAAGTTTAAAATACTTGATTTCTCCAAACCTATGGCCCATTGATGTCTTTCACAAACTTGTGGATGCCTTGGTTGTGCTATAATGTTAAAGTATTTGTATTGTGAAAATTGAGGGAACTCAATGTAGTTTGTGATTATATTTTAATTTTTATATGATATCAAGCATATTTTCTTCCATGAGGACCCTTGGTATAATTGGGGCTATTCACAACTTGGACTTCATATCCTTTACCATTTTAGTTGTAGGTATTGTAACCAGTGTTGGGGGTGGCACAATGTCAATTCCCTCTGTATTGGGTTCCTTTGGTGTTGAGGAAGAAGTCATGGTGTATGTATATAGTAGCTTGATACACTCCTGTGATTCCTAATTTTCTGGTCTCTTGTATCTCTAGTCTAATCTCAAACTCCAGCTCAACAATTACAAGTACAAAACAAATGATACTAAATTGGACGAACAATTATTTATTTACATTCCTTACACATCTTTCCAAATTCAATAACTTTGGGGATTTTGTCATAATATTTTAATAACTTTGTCGGTCTTGGATGGGATGGTTTTCTTCGTGGGAACTCTTTTTTATGAACTTGGCCATGATAGAGGTCATGTCATCATGCTTTTAGTGAGAGTTGTTAACCTATAATAAAGGTCAATAGTGTCCAGTCCACATGGATAACACATGCTTTTTTTGTGCCTTTTTCTATATTGTTCTAGTTCCCATTGTCATTTTTTATTTCCTCCTCAAATTTTACCTAAAAACACAAACAATGTAGTTATTTTTTAAAAAACAAATTAGATTTGAGAGGTGGGTTAGTTGTCTCTATAAAACTTCATTCAACTTCCATTGACAAGTCCCTTGAGGTTCCCCTTATTCAGTTTCTCTAATTGGATATCCCTTTCATCTATGAAAAACTTAATAATATATGGTCTTAGCTAACGTATTTGGAATTAATCATAGTGCTTTAGAAACTTAATTTCATACAATATCATGACATTGCAAGTATGGAACTATTTCTGCATAATATGATGATCATACCATGCCTTTTTCTTGGTTTTCTGCTTGTTTTAGTGGAAAAACGCTATGATCCTATCCTATTCTAGCTATAATAATTATGTTGGTCTTTGTTCTAATGTGTTGGAATCTATCAAATTTGTTGCAACAACAATAAAAAGAATAGGGATTATGAATTACATGGGCATTACTACTTCCCGCCCATATATTAATTGAAATGGTGCATGTCTTGTAAGTTTCTTTGATGTAGTTTCGTACGCCTAGAGTATTATGGGAATTATTAAGTCCTAGTCATCCCTATTCATACTACAAAAATATTTCAATGTGTTCTCAAAATTTTTATTGAAGTCCTCTACTGTGCCATTTTCCTATGGATGGTTTGGAGTGATTTTTTGATGTTGCACCCTGAACTCCTCCGTAAGTGCGTTCTATTCAAATAATAATTTCCTTGGTCACTCGTCAAAATATTAGGACATCCAAAATGGGTGACAACATTTTCAAATAAGAACTATGTTGCAATCTTTGCACTATAATCTTTGATATGTTTTGCCTCAACCCATCGAGTTAGATAATTTGTTGCAATTATAATCAAGTGTGCTCCTCTCCTTTTCATTGTAGGGCTAGTTAATCCAATGAAATATACTTCCCACTTTTCATATGTTTTTATTATTACTTGTGGATGTAGCAACATTTCATCCTAACGTGATGTTTTCCCCACTCTCCAACAAACATCGCAACTCCGATAGAACTCCCTTGCATCACGGTGACCTGTAGGCCACCAAAGACCTATGTAGGTGTTGCCTCAACCCATCAAGTTAGATAATATATCACCATTATAATGAAGTGTTCTCCTCTCCTTTTCACTGTAGGGCTAGTTAATCCAATGAAATATAATTCCCACTTTTCAAATATTTTTAGTGTTAGTTGTGGATGTAGCAATAGTTCATCCTGACATCATGGTTTTCCCACTCTCTAACAAACATCATAACTCTGATAGAACTATCTCGCACCACGGTGAATTGTAGGCCACAAAAGACCTATGTGCAAGATATTTTTCATGGTAACTTTCCTTGCATATTGGCTTTTGGGAGTGGAAAATTTGTTGAAGAAGGACAATATACTATGTTTTTGTATACTCAACAAGCCAATTTTCCAACATCATGTTAGTATGCACATATCCATGCATAAACCTCCTATAGTACCCAATGTATCCCAAAGTACCTTGTAGTTATTTAACTAAAGTAGGAGGTCAAAGATTCACAATAATTGTCATATTCACTATATCTAGCAACAATCCATGCTTGCATATGATGTGCCCTAGAAAAATCCCTATTGGTGAACAAAAAATGCACTTCTTTAAATTCAAGGAAATATGGAGCTATTTTCACTTGTCAAACATAAATCACAATACCTTGATGTGTTTTCTTAGCTAAAAAAAATGGTCTAATAATCTAAATAAACCTCCAAAAAATTGTGTACGAAATCCTTAAATGTTGTGACAACAACCCAAGAGAATATTGCCATAGTGTTCTTCAATTCGAAAGGCATGCTAGTATATTGATGATCCCCACTCAGTGGAAAATGTTATCTTATGGTGGTCCTTCCTAGCGATTTTAATGTAGTGATACCCTAAGAAACCATATATAAAGCAGTAAGCCACATGTTGTCCGACATTTTCCAAAACATCATTTGTGAAAAGTGTAGGGAAAGCATCATGACCATAAGCATCATTCAACTTTCTCAAATCCACACAGATTTGAATCTCCCCTTTTTTATTTTTTTGATGGCCATTGGAATAATCCACTTAGAATCATCAACTGGTTCTATTATCCTAGCCTTCAACATTCTATTTAGATCTTTCTTGACCTTCTTCTCATATATAGTATTTAGTCGATATGGTCTCTATTGCATCAATTTGGCATTCAATTTTAATGAAATATTCATTTCCCCTAGCTGGAAAAAAAATTCCTTTCATTTCGAATAAATTATTGGGTAACAAATCTTGATATTCTTGCAATAAGTCGCAAATCTATCTGAAAATTTACTAATTCCTAAAATCACCAATTACTGTGAACTTCAATTTATCCTCCATGTCAATGTTCACCTTGCATGTCCTAATTGGGTTAGTATAATCTAGCACAATGGAGTCCCATTGTGGTCAAACTATCTCAAATTATCTCTTGGAATATGGAATGTGTATATCCCTAAGATCCTCATCGTCATCAAATTATTTTTCTATATCATTACACTTCTATTTCTTTGGAGTTTGACAATGTTGGTGAACCATGCAAAGTGGTACCTCCATTTCAATAGTCCTTGGTTCATACACAAATAAATTTGATTTCATGTTGCATAATGATTTCTCCATTGGTGGGTTGTAAAAATCAAACTGAACTTTCAGTAGGAATTTTTCTAAATTTGTTATCCAATCCAATGTGCCATGTCGTAGCTCCAACTGTGTATACCCGTTTCAGGGGACAATATCTAAATAATGTACAAAATTATTCACCCACTTAATCTACGAAATATTCTCTTCTCTCCATACTATAATGAAATTATCTAGGTGAGTGGTCAAAGATTCCTTACTAGCATATTATTCCTCACAATGTCCTAAATCCATTCAAAATCTAATATGCAACAAGTGCCTACATTATTTCCCACCAACATTCTAGAGTTGCTTTTAGGGTGATGTCTACTGTTGGTAGTCTAATATGGTATGAAACATTTGTCTAAAACTCTTTAAAAAAATATACAATAGTATGTGCTTCAAACCTAAGAGGTTCCCAAACCTCTGGGACACTCCATTTCATTGCACAAGTTACATGCACACATATCTATTTGGAAACCTCATGAACAGATTGCTACCAATTCTCCAATGCCTCATTTGATTCCAAAGAATAAGAATAAATACTATGCCAACTTAGAGTGACATCCGCTATAGGATTAACGTAATCATTATGGTGGGTTAATACATTATAAATATTGTTGGGGTACCTTCTCACATGTTTGACATAGAGTTACCCTTCTTTAGGATCCATGGGCGCGACTACTTGCAAATATCCATTTAGATATCATTTATATTTTATTCAAATTGATAGAAACCTGATTAAAAAAGGCCCAATAGATTCCAAACAATGTCGAATAAGTATATTTATCATCCATAATCTCAATTACTTTTAAGTAATCTGAGCTCCTAAATTTGTCGATGTTGACTTTGATGTCTACCAGTCTCTCAATAGGGAACATTTTGTACTGATTTACAAGTTATAGAAAAGGGTGGGGTGGCCCTTAACATTCCCCTTTGTGATAGTTCATCTATCCTCATGACACTTCATCCACTCTATGACTGTTACATCCAACTATCGACACTTGAACTTACACTTGACAAGACATTACATTACAATGCACATGTAACCATGTGAGCAAAATGGCTTGAGCAAACCATGAAAGACATCACTATGACTCAAACAACTATTGGAAGACCAACTCTTCGACATCCTCACGGTGTTCGATAGCAACAAACTGATGCCAAGATCAGTAATCCACGATGGTGTCCGTGTACTCTAAGGTGACATGTTTCTGGAACCTGACTTTTGCCTCCATAACATCTGGGTACACTTCTCGGGCTCCTCTGTCCAACTCGTCTGATAGCATGCATATCTTTGTCTTGAACATGGCCGGACCAACAACATATTTTTGGGTGGTGTTTGCACTGATGGACAAGTTTGGGTTGGTGGCTATGTGCATTAAATTGTCAAAGTACGAGTCAAGCTCTAGTTAGACCTTTGTCTTTGTCTTCACCTAGGTGAGACTTGTCCCAATAGATGGGATCACATGTGCATGCACAACAACATCCATACTCTTGAATGCACATGCATGGAAAGCCTGTAGACTAGTGATGAGCTGTGGGAGCTCTTCATAGTTCCAGATCTAACTCCAGATGCATGCCTTCAGCTTGACCACTCTGGACTTCATCATCTTAGGCAAGTAAATTTGGGCTCCATTGTATCTCATCGTCCATGTTTGCATGTAATCAACAACAACATGCATGTTTGACAAGATACGTGCTCTTCTAGCACATCACTGTTGCCATCCGTTGAGATGAATGATTGCCTTATGCACGGTACCAAACTTGGAATACAACGTCTGCATGACTGTGTCAAGGGACAATACTTGATCTAGTATTTCCTTCTTCAATTCTTCTCAGGCGGATTCTATAACCAATTTTCCTCCCTGCTTGGCCATTTGTATCTCCTTCGCCATTCTCTCTTTCTCAGCTATTAGGAAGCAAACACTCAAGCTAGTGGCTTCGGAATATGCTTTAGTAGCATCATCCAATGCTACTAAATGTTTGAGCATGTTAGACATGATCACTTGTTCCTCGAACTACGCATGAGATGTATGATCATCTAGAGTCAACACTCTACTAGATTGCACAACTCTATGTTGAGACTTATCGAATGAGATGTTGTGCATCTCCTCCTCTGGATTGTCTCCAAGGATTTTGTGTCTCCTTAGTCACTTGGGAATTTCTCCTCTTCTATACATGGTGAAGCTAGTGGATCGACCTCTTGGTGATGAGGCATGAGCTTGATGTCTTGCTCTAACTCTTGTTGCTCCATATCTGTATCCATCTGTTCAAGTGCTTTCTCTATCTCCTGAGTGAAGGCTTGTTCCTCTGATGGTTCACCCTGTCTGCCTAATGTCAGCTCTTCTAATGAGTGCCTTACCTATACATGCATAGTTTCATCCATATGTACAAGTTGCACCCCCTACTGTACCTATTCTTGTTGCGATTCCTTCTCCTACCTGCATAGCTCCTGTTCCTTCCAGAGTTTCTCCTTCAACTTAGGCAACTCGTTCTCTCTTTCCTCTATTCTTTGTTTCTCTCTCCGCCTTTGTGCATTTCTCTTGCCATGTTGTTGCCTCTTTGCCTCTATGGCCAAATCTTCTTTCTACAACCACTGAACCTGCTAAGGAGGACGACGATCTGCAAGACCTAATCGATCAGATTGACGCACAGGCAAAGGCAGAAGAACCTGTGTTCCAACTTCTATTGTTACCCTCGTATCTTTCTCCATGGACCAGGATGACCAAGATCTCTGTTAGGCCCCTATACTACTAGTGTAACCCCTTATTTTTATTATTACAACCCCATTATTATATTGATTTACCCATGTAGTGCCCATATTGTTACTATTGTGCCCCATAAAATCCCACTATTGTTATTATTGTGCCCTTACATTATTATTGTTATGTCGGCTCTAATTATATTATGACCCCTTAGACTCCTATATATAGAAAGGAGGTCTTTTCATTGTATCATCCAAGAATTGTTCATTTGTGTAATGTAAAGGAGGTTTCCCCCTTGAAGAGGCTTATTTCTACGGTTTTGATCTATATTTTCTATCTTTTTGTGAGCTAGTTTCATAACATTTGGTATCAGAGCTTTGAATTCTAGGGTTTCGTTGCTCCAAACAGGTCATCGTGGAATTTGCATTATAACTTTTTTTTCTGCAATGTTTCAGATGCTAAAAAAAACCTGTTTGTGCCAAAATCGTTTTGAACCGTAGGTGCGAATTTTAGAGCTTTTCATGCTATATTTGCGGAGATATGATATGAGGAAGTTGGTCTTTTTGCAGACTCTTGAATTACATTCCAAACAGGTGACCTAGGGAAAATAGTCATAACTATTATTTTGAGAATCAAATTGAAATTCTGTAAGAAGTTACAGAAAGAGGACGGACTTTAGTTTCCTGTATATATTTTTCAAATCCTAATGTCAACACAGTGACACGTGACACTTCCTACAAATTTGCTCTTTTGAAAAGGTATATAATCAGGTCATCTTGGAGATTGTGCATAACTCTTTCTTGGAGAATCTAAATTTGATCAGACTGGTGGCATTGGAAAGAGGACACAGAGGGCTACTACAGGTCGCAATTTCAGAACTGGAAGAGCCGAAATTACAGAGTTATAGTCATTTCAATATCGAGCTCCTAAAATCAAGAAAAGGCGATATGATGAAGTTTGATGGCAAGGATTCGGTAAATTGGATACTTCAGATGGAGAAATATTTTGATCTACATGGTGTACCACTGTTAAAAAAGGTATGTATTGCATCTTCATATTTAGAAACGGATCAATTTTTATGGTATAAAGGGGTTTGTTCTCATAAACAACTTGTTACGTGGTCAATTTTCATGGAAGAAACCATAGCACATTATGAGGATACAAACAGAAACACCTTCTTTAGAGAAACACCACAACAATTGGAAAGAGTAAAAGGGCTTTGTTACATAGTGGAAATTAAAATTATGGCAACATCGAAGTCTACCCCTTACAACGATAAATATGGAAATGTTGTTTCTCCTAGCCTTCCACAACCTACAAGGGTTACACAACAATTGGAAGAAAAAAATAAAAAGGGCTTTGTTACAATTGTGATAGCAAATGCACTAAAGGTCATAAGTGTGTTGAGAAGAAATTATTTTACATAGAGTATGAAGAGGAGGAAGAAAAGGATCAAGAAACATCAAAAGAAGAGGATATACGCTAGGACCTGACCCTAGAGAAAGAAGAAATGAATCAGACCATACCTTGTAAAACATTGGCAAGAATTACCACTCCTCAAACTCTCAAGATAGAAGAAGATATCAAGAAGAGAAAGGTGCAAGAAGTGAAAGATCACATCGAGAAAGAAGAAATTAATCCAACCATATCTTGTAATTCATTGGTCAGAATTACCACTCCTCAAATTATCAAGATACAAGGACATATCAAGAATAAAAATGTTCGAGAAGTGGAAGATCACATCGAGCATCAACAACAAGTTCTCCAACTTTTAAAGGATAACACCACTTTGGTGCAAAATCGAATGAAACAACAGGTAGATCAACATCACAATGAAAAATGTTTTGATGTAGGTGATTGGGTATTTTTACTACTACATCTCAAACAAGCTATTTATGAGAAGGAAATGTTGGCAATACTACATGCACTTAAGAAATGGCGACCTTACCAAATGGGAAGACACTTCAAGGTAAAAATGGATTGTGATAGTCTTAAATACTTTTTAGAACAACTATTATCTTTAGAAGAGTAGAAAAAATGTGTCACAAATATGTTGGGTTATTACTTTGACATCATCTATAGAAAATGGAAACAAATTTTGTTGCAGATACACTCTCAAGAAAGGATGAGGATGTGGAAGCATTATTTTGTGCTATTTCTATTATCCAACCAGATTGGATAAATGACGAAAGGGATGAATGGGAGAAGGACGAAGACACTTATTCAAAAGTTACAAAAGATCCCAATTGAAACAATATTGCCAGAAATTGAAGAGGAAGGAAAAATCATATTCGAACCTGGAGCTATCACAGAAACAAGAACCCGACAGCTGCAAAATAGATCAATTTCAGAGTATCTCATCAAGTGGGAGAACTTACCCGCTGAAGATTCCACATGGGAGGACAATAATTTTATACAGAAGCATCAAGAACTACTCAAGCATTAAGGACAACACGTTTTGAAGGAGAGGGGCATGTTAGGCCCCTATACTACGAGTGTAACCCCTTATTGTTATTAGTACAACCCCCTTATTATATTGACGTACCCATGTAGTGCCCATATTGTTAATATTGTGCCCCATAGAAGCCCACTATTTTTATTATTGTGCCCTTACATTATTATTGTTATGTCGGCTCTGATTATATTATGACCCCTTAGACTCCTATATATAGAAAGGAGGTTTCTTCATTTGTATCATCCAAGAATTTTTCATTTGTGTAATGTAAATGAGGTTGCCCCCTCGAAGAGGCTTATTTATAAGGTGTTGATCTATCTTCTCTATCTTTGTGTGAGCTAGTTTCATAACAATCTAGAAAGAAGTAGAAGTTGCGAAAACTACACTATAGAGTTCGCTTCTTCCAAACGATATAAGGTTCAAATGGTCTCCAATGGGGCGCGTTCCAAGCATCAAATTTGAATATTGGGACCTTGCAGACAGCGACAAGTTCCACGAACTCGCCGAAGACAAGTTATTGCCACAGAAGTGGTTACTAGGTGTGGAGAGGGCGGGGCTACTAAAGCTCAGGTGGATACCTCACTATCACCACACGACCATCACCATATTTGTGATCCAACAACTACTATGTCCCATCCATGATGGATATCTCTGGTTGGATGAAGCGATCCCGATCACAGCTGACCTAATCCACTGGATTACACACCTGCCACTTAAAGGGAATAACCCAGCAGATAGAGCAGGAACCAGTAGCGAGGGAGGCATCGCCGAAATAGTGAAGGTGAAGTACCATCTAGATAAACGAAAATGGGGGTATGCCATAACAAGCATCAACGACCATGTAGTACGAGTCGCCGTCAGCTACTAGCTGGCAAAATCATGAGAAAATGTCGCGCAGATGAAGTACCAGCCCTTGTCATCGCATTAGCAGGGCAATGTACTAAGGGAGTTCAGTTCAATTGGGCACAGTTTTTATGCGACAAATTTCTGACAATTGTCAAGAAGCATAGGACAAGGGTAATACCTTTCATTATGCATGGTTTCTCTTATCAATCCTTCTGGTTACAGGTGAATTGTCGCAGGAGAGCCAGTTTCCTCGCATTAAGTATAGCCTACCCGAAGCAGTGTGATATATTTCACTCTGGGCTACAAAGGATGAAGCAAGGGTCTCTGCGATCTAGGTGTTTTGGACTTCCATAGAAGGGAAGATATGGACAAGGATTTCTCAAAGACCGTGCATGTCCCCCAGAATCTACAATAATTTTCAAAGCACAGTCGAGTTCAAAGCCGACATGCATCACATGTATATCCGTGCGCGAAAGGATCTAGAGCGATCTTGGGTCACTCTCTCGTTCCTTGCAACAGATGATGCCATTTACGCGGTATTGGCTACATGGCCTCTGGAATGGCGTGCCCCAGACAAGGTCGTTCTTGAAAGATTGGCCGCACAACAGCAGAAGAAGGAACACCAGTAGTGACTCACTCAACTGGCAGAAAAAACATGTCAGGAACAATAGGCCACTGTGCAACAGGACACTATCACGAGCCTAATAACAATGGGAATCAAGGAGATCAAGGAATGGATTTGGAACAAGACCCACACCAAGAAACGGAGACGTAGGACCACCTCAAGTGGTCGTGCACCAAGGAAATGCTAGGCACCTGGAAAAAGTCCAAAACTGCGAAGGCTCTGGAAAATAAATTCATGGACAATAGCCAGCCCACAGGCAATGTTACCACCAAAAGCGTTGCTCGAACTACTCACCACACAAACCACTATGTTGGGGGGATCAGAGCGCACTACAAGCCTTACAAGGGTGACCCCCGAGCTAGGTCACCTGCGAGCCCACAGACAACACAACTGCCACTGAAAAAATGGTCAGTACACACATGCCACACATCCTCCCATTACCAGCAGATGTTGTCCAAGTTGTAGCCGCAAGCGACGAAGATATTTGGGAATTACATATAGTTTCCATGTCTAGAGAAATACTATACCTACTGTAAGAGGGAGTAACTCAAGAGTTTCAACCCAGGGAAGGTTGCGCTTTCCACACCTTGATAGAACAGGAGGCAAAGATAGAAGAGATCACTCTTCAACATGAGGACCTAGTTGAATGATACCAGGAGGTAGAACAAGCGGTGACAGAGTTGTGTAGCATGGTACTCAAGCTAGCTATCCCCGGGGACCTCCCACCAGCTACCAAGATTCAGCGCATGGCAGCCGACTTTCGCATAGCCCAAGCAGAGGCCACAAGAAACCAAGAGGAACTAAAATTACAGGTTGTAGAGCTCTGTCTTAAGGCCTGGCCTCCCACACCCCCGACCGAACAGGAACGATGCCACGGCAAAGTTGTAGTTGGACTAGAAACGATGAGTAGTGTTGTTTGTGAATGCTCAGGACTACTTGAACAGTCGCTCGAGATACTCACCTCCCTCCAGGAGGACCCAACCATACAGCAAGTACAAACCGAGGCGCGTAAGCTACAACAGGCCTACGACAACGCCCACGGAGCTGCACAGATGGTCACTATCACATAGTGGTCGGCTAAAAATTAAAGAGGCCCAAGCACTTAAAGCCCAAATTGACATGGTACGGCAATAGGAGGCAGTACTTAAAGAACGTATCCAGCCCTAGCTTGATGAAGCATTTAGCGTATCTATAACCATTGATGGCAAGGTAATGTAGATGCAAGCAGTATGTCCGACGTAGGAGGTAGCTGCAGGTGATAGGGATGCCTTCGCGGCTCACTTGGAAAAGGTATAGAGGCTCGCAACCGAATTTGTTGCAAAGACTGACGAGATGCAGAAGTTGCTGACTGACCTTCGTGCAAAGATTCCCACACCAGCTGAGTGACTTGGGATGAGTCACAATGATTGTGTTGGGGCACTATTGGGTAGTGAAAGCCCCGCATAATGGTCATGGTAGATGAGGACCACAATTTTAGGAAAAGATTCCGAGAGAAGCGTGAAGCGCAATTTGTAGTAGGTCGAATTTAAAGGGTAGTCCGCCTAGAAATAATGTAAAGAAATGTAAGATGAGCTGGTCCACCCATGGATCACGGTCCATGGAAAGGTATAAATAGAGCGACGCTCTATGGGTAGAGGTAGCTAAGTTTTATTGTATGATCTCGAATCTATAATGTAATGGGTTTTTGAGGAGAACAATTTGTAAGCATCTGTAAGTCTGAGTCAAGGGTGTGGGTAGTGGATAGAGGCTCTGCAGCTGTGTGCATAGAGGCCTGGAAGAGTCCGCAGCTGTGTGCGCAGACCCCTGCAGCTGAGTGCACAGGGCAGATCTAGATGTATTCGTGAAGAAAGTAAGTGAAGATAAGTTGCTTTGGTAATTGTTTGTTAAATCAGAAATATCATGGATCTGGCTTTTTGTATGGTTAATATCATCGTTTGATTTAGGCGCATATGCTTACATTTTGAATACATGTGAGTCTATGTTTAATCTAAGTTCATGAACTGGGAAATTTGATAAACGTTTGCTTAAAGAACCTTCTAAGTAATACTTCATCAAATAGATTATATATGTGAACAGCATGCTAATAACTAGTAAATATTATTCTGGGCTTGGATTTGCGTGAAACAGGCCAGCGTGACGTTGTGGAATGGTGTATGAAACAGGCTAGCGCGACGTTGTGGAACGGTGCACGAAACCTCTAGATCACATCTAGACATCCCAAGGGTGTGGAAACCTGGTTCTAGCACCCTCCCCTGCTACCTCGGGTGAGACCTCAGTTCACGCTCCACGGACTATTGCCGAAAGGGCCAGTAGCTGTGGGATTTGTTTGGCTAAATAATTCTTCCAAACCTCAGTTAGGCCCATATGAGCCAAAATTTAGAAACACAGTAATTTTTTCTGTTATGAACCAGCTCAAGAAAAGATAGAAAAGATCGATCAACACCTTAGAATTCAGCCTCTTCGGGGGGCAACCTCCTTTACATTACATAAATGAACAATTCTTGGATGATACAAATGAAAAAACCTCCTTTCTATAT